>VYZT01046938.1:18060-38234 GCA_013400735.1 Pomatostomus ruficeps
CAGAGGCAGAGTCAGGGGTTGAACAGAGCCCAGAGCCCCTTCAGGGGCAGAGGCAGGGATTGAACGGCTCCTGCAGAGCGCACGGAGTGGTGTTGCCCATGAGAACATCATTTCAGTGTATAAACACTTAGCAATTCTTCCTCCCAGTGGTGTCAGTACCTCTCTGTGGCTCCCTCTGGAAGAATTTAGACAATTTATTGGTTTTGAGGCCACTTCTTCCCATACTGCTTCCTCTGGTGTCGTTTCTGTGCTTCCGCCATCTCTCATCAATGTCCCCTTCTCGCCTCCTTTAAAGGCTCCCACAAGCGATGCCTTCACGTGTGGCTCATGGAAACACCTGGATTTGTGTCCCTGAACACTTCTCATCCTGCTTTTCTGTCACTGAGCAGCCAGGCCAGCTCAGGTTACAGGGAGCAGGAGCTGGGGGGGAATTTGCAGGCTCAGAAATGAGTGTATGATCTCCCCGGAGAAGGAATTGCAAACTCTGGGTTCTCAGCAGCATCAAAAACCTGCCTGAGTTCTTCTCAGAGGGGAATGGAGAATGAGAGATGTCAGTTATTGAGACGCTGCCTCGTTTATCTGTATCTCCTGTAAAATCTGGATGTAATTATAATGCCACAAAAGTTTAGCTGGAGCAAAGAAATTCAGAATCTCTGTTAATATTCAAGAAGCCCTTTGACTTACACAGATGAGAATGTGATGGTGTAGAAAGGCTGTTAATAAGGAAGATGCTTTAAAGCTGGGGGTTTAAAATGCATTTCTGAGGGGAAGAAGCCTTTTTTCAGTGCTGGTATTTAAATATTGTCATTTGCTATAAATAGTGGTTAGGAAAATGGAGACTTTCATGCAGTTATGTTCTCCAGCGTTGGGGACTTGAACCTATTTTCAGTAAAAACTCTTCAAGTGCTTGCTGGCTTGCAAAATGAGCTTGCAGCGTTCTTCATTACGCTGAAAAGCATCTTTTACCACCAGGGTTTCAGCAGAAATTAATACAGAATAAGATATTGTTAGAAGTATTTTAACAGTGTCTGTTAATGCTAAAGAAGGTCCCCTTTCCCTCCAAGATCTTTGGGTTGCTTTACTTTAATTTATTTATTTTCTGACATCTTTCCTTTGGTTCTGTAGGAGACTAATTGCAGGAGCTCAGCTATTTGGTGTTTTGAGGAATTAGCCATGAAATAGCAAGGACTTAAAATCTCCTTTGATTGATTACCTGTACCTGTCTGAATCGCACTGGTAATTCAACGTACCGGCCCTCGCTTATGAGGTGTAAAGTAATTTATCCCGCTAATAAAACATCATTGTACGCTCGCTAGGAGAAAATATTAAATTCATTCCTATTGCTCCGTGTTTTTATATCTTGATTCTGCTCAAATTTCTGCTGTAAAATGAGAAAATACTCAGTGGCTTCTTGTCAGGAAGATGACTTTGAAATCCTTTGTGGTGGCAAAAATCAAGACAAAGAGCTGCCAAACAGGAGTGGTACCCTGTGAATGTAAATGGGTTCTGTGCCATAATTAGTGATTTTCCAGGGCTGGACTGGGGGCCCTGTGTTTTCCTGGGAAATCACATTTGCTGTGCCCCGTCCCTGATTTCTGCCGGGCTGTAACTCCGCTGCAATGACCGGGGTGTGAACGGCACTGCCAGGAGCCAGAACTCTGGATCCGACTTTGTCACGAGCCCCGTGCTGCCTCCACGGGCTGCCTTTGGTGCCAAACACGCCCTCAGAAATTGGAAATTCTCACTGAAACCTCCAGCTTGGGCTGGGCTCGGCTCAGTTTGCCAACTTTCCTGGAGAGCGTCAATGTTTGGAAGCACGGAGGGAATTGTTTGTTTGTTTGTTCCGCTTTTGGAACAGTGGGATTTAGAACAGTGGAACTGACTGGAACTCTTTCTATTTCAGTGATGCTTCAGCTGGTTGTTTCCATTTTGTGATTTTTGTTTGTTTGTTTTTTTAAGCTGTGAGTTACACAACCTCAAGGTGGAGAGTCTTATTCTTGCAGCCATCAGTTTTAGTGTCATTTAATAACGAGCCCTTGTTTCTCTGTTATTATCGGTGACTTTTGCATCTGGCTTGTTGGTTGTTTTATTCTTTTTTTCAAATGATTTTTTGCTAAGATGTTGTTCAGTTTTGTTGTTTGAGCTGCGATTTGAGCTCTTGCAGACAGAACACAGGTACAGCCAGACCCAGGGAGACACTGCCTGACTTTGGAGCTGTTTGGTGTTGAGCGTGACTTATTCAAATCCTAAATAAATTCCCAGAGCCCAAGCGAGTGGAATTCTCCTTCCCTGCAGGAAAAGCCTGTGCTGGGTGGCTGCCACCTGGAACATCCGAGAGCAAACCTCTGTCTGCTGTAAACGCTGGGCTCCGAGGTGCGTTTCTCCAGGGTTTTGTTGATTTTCAGGCATGTGCAGGGCACGGGGAGTTTGCACATCGAGAGCCTCGCGCGGTTCAAGTGAGCACTTGTGTTCTTTGTGCGCCTGAGCATCGCCGTTCTGCCGAGAGCCCGCGCTCATTCATCGCCTCGCAGCGTGGCAGGCGAAGAATTAATTACTCGCAGAAGGGACAGGCCCCTTCTAAAGAGTTTCACAACTCCGGCTTTTAATGGATCCGCGTCCCCCGCTGGGGCTGCAGCGCGCTTGTCAAAGCATTGGCGGCGGCTGCACGGGTCAGCGGCTCCCAATGCGCGACACGGCCGCAGCAACCGGGACACCCTTCCTGGCCCGAGCCCCTCGAGGGGCAGGAGGGGAAATCGTGAGCCCCCGAGTCATTGTTCACAGGAAACAGATTTGGAAATTCTCATTAAAAAGGAAAAATCGGTGTTTAATTTCAGCCCGCGTTGCTCGCGTGCTCGCCTCGCCGCTTGCGCGAACGCGCGGTGCTGCTGGATGCTCGTTTCATTATCCAACGCCACTTATCGATTTCCATTAAAAACATGGCAGCATTGATCTCTCTAAAGCACCCTCGGAAACGCATCCTGACCCTTGTTCGGGATGAATCCGCCGCGGAGGCTCCCACTGGATGGCTCTAAAGCGGGATTATTCTCGGGCTGGGAAATGTTGATTAAATATTTTGATGTATGGGTGGTTAAGGCTGCTTTGAGAACAAAGCATGCCACGGGGAAATGAGCTGAGACGGGAGAGGCTCCGAGGGAGGATGCTGTAAACCAGGCACTGGGCCATTCATTAATTGTTATTTAAAGGTAGCGGTGGAAATCAGCGGAGGGCCTGGTGCAGGGTACGAGCAGCAGTTCCCCCTCCAGAGTGTATGGACGTGATGGGAGAAAGGAGAGACTGTTTTGAAGTGTAGTTAAATCCGAGCACAGAGGAGTATTGGTTTTGCTCTTACCTGGTTATGGTGACTTTTCAGGGAGCCTGTATTTGTCCCTTACGTTTGAAAATGCTGACAGTCACAGAACTGAAACTACCGGCTGATTTGATCACACGCCCGTGTTATTATTTTCCTGCTGTGGCTCGTTGTGCTGGTTTCTCATCTCCGAGAAGTCCCTCAGACACGTGTGGTGATGGGCAGTGACACATGAGGGGTGCTCTGGGGTCCCTCGGAGCCGCCCAGCACAGCTGCAGGACTCTGAGCTCGCTGCCCCAAGCCCTGGGCTCAGTTCCTGCGTTAGTTCCACTCACAGAGCTGACCCACGGCTGAAGCTCAGTGACTGGAACGTTTGTCTTCGTGGAGCTCCTCTTTCCTCAGTGCTCGTTGAGCTCTCAGCCTTTTTTTGGCTCCTCTTTTAATCTGCTTTATTCATGGCACTCTTAGGTGTAGCAACGCACAGCAGATTTTTGGGACAGGCACCCTTGAAACCCTTTTAGTGCCCCCTGAGGGTTGGAGAATGCCTCCCTTCAGGAGGGAGCAGTGGCTGTGCACTCCCTGGCACCCTCTGCCCTGGCAGGTGAGCAGGTCCCTAAGGCAGACAGAACCCTGGCTGGCACAGCCGGCTCCCCAAAAACGCCCATTTCTGTCCTCTCTATGGCACAGCCTTCATGGGGACACGGCTGGCACTGCCCAGAGCCGGGCTGGGCACCAGATCGGGGCTCTGTGGGGCACAAGGTCTCCCAGTGCCACAGGTGCCCCATCTGGGATGGCTCCGGGAATGCAGAGGAGCCCCCAGCAGTGCCCGACTGTGCAACCCTACACCAGCGGCCGCAGGGGGACGGGGCTGCCTGCTGACCCCCACCTGTCAGCCAGCTTAGCCCCCAGGATAAGCTGATCTTTTGAAGTCGAGGCTTAAAATTGCTGAGGCTGGAGGGCATTTCTGCCGGGTTACTGGGTTAGAAGGGAAAGCAGAGCCCAGGGTGTGGGATCAGAGCTTTGATCGCAGCTGCGCTGCTGTGCACACTCACACGGATTGCAGAGCTGCTGGTGCTCACCTACACTGTTCGTATTCCTAAATCAGAACCTGAGGGTGTCTGACACCGTCCTTTCCTCGAGCAGATCCATCTGAGAGCTTTTCTCTGCTGGCTGAGGTGTTCTGGTGGTGCCTCAAGGGCCGGTACAAAGCCGAGGCAGCCCCAGCAGCGCAGGGCAAAGGGCATTCCCTGGGTTTCATGGGATCCCAGGGACACAACTCGGCCCAGGGGGGAACAGCCGAGCAGCACCCCCGGGTCCAACGCGGATCCAATTGGATGGAGCTCCCAAATGAGCAGATCGACCTCAAATCCCCAGTGAGAAACGGAACCAATGAGGGAACTGTCCCCCATTCTAATGACCCCCCAAGGGAGACTCCAGCCCAGCTGAACAAACCTGTTGCAGAGAGGAGGCTCCGGGCAAGGCTGGAGCCTCTGCTTTGGAGACACTCGGGATGTTCCGTCTGCTCCCCTCAGAGAAGCCCCAAGCTGAGCTCAATCTCAGCCCCCAAGGGTTCTCCACATGTGGGGCTGAGGGACAGGGAGTGTTTGTGAAGGGAACAGGGACAGGGAAAGGGGATTAAAATGGATAAAAAGGGGATAAAAAGAAAAAAAAAGACCCATCAGGCATCACCGTGCCCTGATAAAACAAGGAGGGGACAGTGAACATCCCCTGACTCGTGGGATGTGTAAATGTGAATAATTTGACACAAATGCTGCGGGGCTGCCCCAACGGGGAGGTTTCAACGCTGCTGAAACAGAAACAATTCAAAGCAGGCACTGGCACAAACCTGTCCAGAGCAGAGCACTGCAAATACAACTTCTGATGGGGAAACCCCTTCCTCGCCCCTCAAACAGCCACCCCATCAATCCTCTCCCCCTTTTGCTTTTAGTGCTGCTGTAAAAAGCCCGGGCCGGCTTTAAGAACCTGAGACTCTCTGTGACAATGGCCGGGGCTGAGCTTTGAGGCGCTGCCCCAGCTCATTGTCCGGGGAGGAACCCTCGCTGGGCAGGCTGTGATTTATACCAGCCCGCCTGTCAGGGCTGAAAGGAATGCCCGCTTCTTCATTTTGATCAAATGTGGGGTTTGAAAGCCACCCACTGCTGCAGGCGCAGCTGGAGAGGGGAGATGAGACGGAGCACATTGCCGCCTTTGTTGCTGGGACAGCGTTTTAGGGCTGTGCCTGAATGTGTTTCCCATTGCCCAGCGAGCAGAGATGGGGATGTGAAAAAGGGAAAACTAAACTCGGGACTTTTTTAAACTCAGGACTTTTTTAAACTCAGGACTTTTTTAACTCAGTACTTTTATTTTTTTGTGTGTCCGCTTTCAGTGAAGTAGAAGATGGGGTGAGAGCAGTTCAGGAATATTCACTGTCTGCAGTGCAGCCACGAAAAGAGGAAAAGCCTTTGGTGTGGATGAGCCTGTGGAGAGGATGGGGGTGGAATTCATGGGGGTGGAATTTTCCAAAGGCCCTGGCAGAGATACCACCCAGTCCCACTGAAAGCTGATGGACCTGCCCTTGTGCCTAAATCTGAGAGAGGAAGACAAAATAATTTTCATCTGCCACTGAGTTTATCTCCTTTTATGAGATTTTCAGTCTCTCCCGTGCCCTCTTTGCTGGTTTTATTTTGTCTTCTGTTCAGCAGTTTTCACGTGGGCTTTCCTTTCTGCAAGTTTGGATGCTGACACAATTCTAGAGCCGTGATCTTTCTGTTTAAAATGCACAATAGTTTCTGTGGCTTTTTCTGCTCTTGACTGTGCTGGCAGCAGCACAGAGGGCTTTCCCTGGTTTTGAGTTTCATCCCGAATTTCCAGCTTGGGCTGCCCTTAAGGTCTAAAAGCATCTGCTCTGAGTTTCTGGCTTTCAGTTTGTGACATTCACTTTCTGATCTTTCCTCGGTTAATTCTCATTTTGGCTGAGTTTCATGATGTGGAGGAACATTTTTACCTCATTAATGACTTTATGTTTAATCAGTCGTGAAATGAGTATCAGAAAATGGGAATCTGAGATTTTAAACCACGGGGTTGGGGCAGTCCTTCCGGAGATTAGATGAAATAAAAGCTGTGAGGAGTTCCTCTGGGCTGCTGTGTTGGGAACATGAGGAATTCTGTGCTGTTGGGTGTCTGTGGACCTGTGATCACAATCTTCAGGTGGTTCTGTGTGATGCTCCTGAGCAATTTTTGGGATTAAAGGTTGAGTAAGAAAACCACAGCGTGGCCATTTCCCAGTCCCGTGCTGCTGCAGCCAGTTTCTCATGCTTTGCAATAGGTTGGGATCTGGTTATTGGTACTGGAGGGGTTTTTTCCCCTCAGCTTTCTCTCATGGAGATGGTTTTATGCTCCTCATCAAGGTTAGGAAGGAGAAATGCAAATTTTTTACCAGACTTGAATAACCAAGCTGTTTCCAAGGAAGAAAGTTTCAGGCCTGGATGTTCGGTGTGGGCACAGAATTGATGATTTACGGTGGTTTTGAGCTCACTTTGCGAACATTGTACCACTGCAGCTCCCTCTGCTGCTGTGGCATCTGGAAATGTGAAATGAGGAGAGGACGGCGATTTCCCTGCTCTGCCCCTCGGGCTGTGCAGCCTTGGGCAGATCTGGGCTCACCCGATCCCAGGAGCGACAGCGCAGCCTCGGGAGGGGGATTGAAAATGAGCACGGCCCAGATTAAAATATTGCAGTGACAGCGGTGACAAACCCCCCGTGCTCGGTCCCTGGGGTCACGGGGATTTAGGGGCCATCTGGGGGGTGACTCCAGTGCCTCCCATAAACCGGGATCAAACGGGAGCCGTGCGTTTGTGTGGTCTGACCCCTCGGGATGCTCTGCGCGGGGAGGGAGAGCAGCCCTGGGCTCTGCTATCAGTTTTTATGGGGGTCTTACAGAAAACAAAACCGGCCAGCAGCTGACGGGGGTTTGCAGGTTCTGGGCGCAGTTTCTGGGATGTGATCCCGAGTTGAGTTGTGCCTTTCAAGTCGCAGCATAAAAGACCTCTGGATGTTCTGAGGCAGTTAATGTGGGAGTTATAAAGTAAATTATTTTTCCCCCCATGAAATAATTCAGTGCCAGAGCTGCTGGACTAGAACACTAGCTGTTATTTTAGGAGTACAGTCTAAACCCCCTGCTTCTCCATATATTTTTTTTAAAAGCCGTGGATTAGGCCTTTATTGGTTTTGTGTTTCCAGACATAAAGAGGGGAGTTCCTCCGTGGCCACATAATTCTGTCCCAGCTGGGAACGGCCAGGAGGGCTGACTGATTGCAGCCCCTCACGGCGCTCTGCAGAGCTGGTTTGCAAATCCAGGAAAAAACCCGAGGTTTGTTTCATCAGGGCATCAAAGGCTGAGGGTTTTTAACATCCTGCTGCTGCTGCTCCCAGCTGGAGCGAGTTGCCTGCAGGCATTATTGTCAGAAATGGCAAACATCAGGTAACGCTGTGGGGCTGGAAATGATTCTCAGACTTCTCTTCCAGCTCTCATTCCTGCAGTCTCCATCCTGTCTTTGCCTTCAGAAGCTCTGCAGTTCTTGCTTTTTGGTGTTTTTGTGCTTGTTCTGTGATTTGCCAGAGAGCAGAGTACAAAATGTCAGAGTTTTGGGATGTTCTTGTCAGAGGTGTGGGGTCAGGACAGCGCTGGCTTCTGTTGTTCTGGTGTTTCTGTACCTGGAGAACCAGAGCAGGGCTGACTCTGTCAGAAGTGGTTTTGCAGATAAAGACTTTGGAGTTTGAGTTCAGCAGCCATTCAGAAATCCCTGCAGGGCTCCCAGCAGGGAGATTTCTTGCTGGTGAGAGCAGAGGCCTTGTTCCTGAGCAGGAGCAATGTTAAAACTTTGTCCTCAGCTTCTGACAGAAAATTGCCCACAGTGCATCAGTAAGACTCTTCCCAGCTGATAAAAGGAGATTATCAAGTGAAAAATGCAGTGTAAATTCATTTAAAGTTCTTATTAAAATCAGAGACTCAGCATTTCTGCATTTTATTGTTCATGTTTAGTTTCTCTGTTTCTATCACTTAGATCAATCATCTTCGTGTATGATCTCATTTGTTTCATTCGGGGGATTTCTGGGAGAGAGGGGAAATTATTCACAGCAGAAGCTGAAAATACAGAAAAATCCAGCTTTGATGGGATAGAAGATTATCACAACCATGAGAGTGGATTGTTGCTTACTCTTCATACCCCTCACAGACAGATTTGATTCCTTGGTACCAGGTTCAGATGTTGATAACTATTGCAGGATAACGGCGTCCTTATGAGTCACAGAAAAGGCAAAACTTTTAAAGGAATTTGAATTTATTACTGAGTAAATAGCCAGTGGAAATTAGGGAGTCCTTTGGAGCAGTCCCATCGGGCCCTGGGAGTTTGGGGATATTTCATGGAAGGATTTGAACCACAGTGCTCGGATGGAGAGCTCTGAGAACAGCTCTGATCTCTTGCGAGACTGGGATTTCTCCAGGGCAGTTCTTACCTCCGAAATTCCCTCCACCCTCAGTTCTGTGCGTTTGCTGCACACATTTCACCGAGCAGAGAAGGAGGGGCTGCTGGAAGCCGCCCTGAAAACACCGACTGCGAAGGGATCGGGGGGAAAAGGGGGTAAATTCTTTTTAATTCCCATTTGTGCGAATAATTCACAGATTAAGGTTTGGGCCGAGAAAGAGAGGCTCAGATCTCAATGTACGGCCCCCACGAGGGCTTCACACTGAGCAGCTGAACCAAAATGCTCCATTTGCAGAGGCACTGCCCTGCTCCCCTCTCTGCTCCCGGGAGAGGATGAGGAAGGGAAAAGAGGGCGACTTTGCAGCTGATTAATCACTGGGCAGCACTAATCACTGCTGCCGGCTTGGGGATCATTACTCAAGGGCTTCCAGACAGAAATAACCCCACAAACTCCAACAGGAGCTCTGTGTAACGATTTTCCTGCTTTGTGCACTGAGCAAACCCTTCCTCCGGTGCCAGTTTATGGGCAGCGATCTCTGGGGCCCAAATTCAACCCATCCCGGGGATTTGTTGTAGGAGCTGACTCTGTGTGCCCATATTTACAGCTTGAAAAAGGGCTGTTGATCATGGAACTCTCTAAAATCATAGCTAGGGGTTTATGGTATTTTTAAATGTATTTTTTGTATTTTTTCAATGTATTATTTGTATTTTTTTGCTTGTAGGCTGAGCTCTTGTGAAAATCTGACCTCTGGGGTTTAAGCAGAACTCAGTGGGCAGAGTAAACTCCCCGTTTTGCAGCTGGAAGTTGATCTCAATACATTTCTCACAAACTGAGCAAGTAACTGATGCGCCAGGAGCCTCCTTGCCATAAGTAAAGAATCTGATGGGTTTTTGGATATAAAAATACCTGGAGAGAGATCTTTGCCTTGTGTAAATTGGCCCAGCCTCGTCAGGGCAGAAAAAACCCGAGCAGATTTCCACCCACTGAAGCCTGGGCCCCTTTATTTTCCTTTTCCCTGTGTATAATGCTCAGAGAAAGAAGCCGACCCCCTTGAATCTGGGGAGGATTCAGACACTAATCAAGCACTAAAGAGGCACCACGCCGGGGCTGAGAGCTCAAATCCCCAGGATGAAATCAAGTAATTGCTTTATCTCTCTCTTTTCAGACATCGAGGGGGATGCTTAGAGGCAAAACAGAGTAAATGAATGACGGAGCCGTGGGTTTAGGGGTGGATGGATGTGGGAAACTCGCAGGGAATGCAGCAGCAAACAGGTGACGTTCTGTGCCGCTCCCAGGGGTGACTCGGGAAAACAGCAGCGCTCAGGCTGCGCTGGGGCTCTCCCTGATTTGATATATCCTGTAAACATCTCACTGAAGGGAAAAACGGGCTCATCAAGGACAAAAAGTTAAATATAAACTTATTTTCCTGAAGCAGGTTGTAATCAATTAACTACATAAATACAGTGTTCGGTTCACTGTCTTCATGTCTGTAACTTCCCTGAGACCCCAATATTTCCCTGAACGATTGCAGCAGTGATTTCATGATTATCCTCGTGAATATAATTCGAGAGATTTGTGTTCTGAGAAAGGAGAAAGAGCAAAAACCTCGAGGAGGGAAGGCAGGAGGAGCTGGGATCTCTTTTTATCTGAGCTACTGAGCGTGGCCATTTCCCAGTCCCGTGCTGCTGCAGCCAGTTTCTCATGCTTTGCAGTAGGTTGGCATCTGTTTATTGGTACTGGAGGGAGTTTTTTTTCTTTTTCCCCTCAGCTTTCTTTCATGTAGATGGTTTTATGCTCCTCATCTAGGTTAGGAAGGAGAAATGCAAATTTTTTACCAGACTTGAATAACCAAGCTGTTTCCAAGGAAGAAAGTTTCAGGCCTGGATGTTCGGTGTGGGCACAGAATTGATGATTTACGGTGGTTTTGAGCTCACTTTGTCTAAGCCAGTAAATGAACAGTGATACAGCAGACCTAGGTAAGGCTAAAAAAGAAATAAAAAGGTTAAAAAAACTCTATCAGATTCTTTATTTATGGCGAGGAGGCTCCTGGCACATCAGTTACTCGCTCAGTTTGTGGGAGATGTATTGAGATCAGCTTCCAGCTGCAAAACCGGGAGTTTGCACTGCCCACTGAATTTTGCTTAAACCCCAGAGGTCGGATTTTCACAAGAGCTCAGCCTACAAGCAAAAAAAGGAAAGAAATTACCGAATTTTTAGAGCCCCAGAGGTTGAGTTTCAGAGTTGCTGCTCCCAGACTCCAAATGTGGCGATGCAAGTTCAGCCTGACAAACTGCGCCCTGGATGTGCTGTAACTTTAATTTTGGCCAATTAACTCATCCCGACCTAATGACAGCTCATCTGCACTTTGATTAGCCGGGGCTGTGATCACATTCGGTGCAGGAGCCCCACAGAAATGCCACTCACATTTCACTCCGAGTGCTCCGTGTCAGACACCATCACCCAGGCCTGAACTGCCGCTATTAAATTTCATAAACAACCGCTTGAAATAAAGAGTTGTCACAGGAGGAGACTTCAGCAGCATTTTAATGCAGCATCAAAGGCTCTGCTGTGCTCAGAGTTACAAAACTCCCCCGCAGTCACAAAGAAAAGGTCACCAGGGCTTGGTCGTGCTCACCTGAGTGGCCAGGTACGAGCTGGGTGTGATTTATCCCCTCCTGCTGGAAGTTACTGATGGAATTTGGGAGATCCTGGGGCCGTCAGCCGTCTCCTGGTTGGCACCTGCCCTGGAAACACCCAACCTGTGTGTGCCAGAGCTGCTGGTTGAGTTGATTCCCCACAATAAAGACCTGGGGCAGCAGAGCAGAAATAAATCCAAAATAATCCCTGTTGTGCCCAGAGCGGGAGAATATTTACATTTATTTTTTTGTATCCACTTTTTGAAATGGATGATTTAAGGGTTCCAGATCAGCAGGGGAGGAGAGACCTTTCTCCTGCTGCCAGGGGCCACAAGGTGCCAGCCCTCGCTGTCCTGGAGGTCCCCACCTCCCACCTGAGCAGCTCCTGCCTGGTTCTTCTTCAGAATCTCCCTTTTTTGTGGCAGAAGCTGGAAGTTCCAACCCTCCCAAAGATGAGATCTGTGCCTGCTCCTCCCAAACACCAGTGCTGCCCCAAGGGCCGGTACGAACCCGAGGCAGCCCCAGCAGCGCAGGGCAAAGGGCATTCCCTGGGTTTCATGGGATCCCAGGGGCACAACTCGGCCCAGGGGGGAACAGCCGAGCAGCACCCCCGGGTCCAACGCGGATCCAATTGGATGGAGCTCCCAAATGAGCAGATCGACCTCAAATCCCCAGTGAGAAACGGAACCAATGAGGGAACTGTCCCCCATTCTAATGACCCCCCCAAGGGAGACTCCAGCCCAGCTGAACAAACCTGTTGCAGAGAGGAGGCTCCGGGCAAGGCTGGAGCCTCTGCTTTGGAGACACTCGGGATGTTCCGTCTGCTCCCCTCAGAGAAGCCCCAAGCTGAGCTCAATCTCAGCCCCCAAGGGTTCTCCACATGTGGGGCTGAGGGACAGGGAGTGTTTGTGAAGGGCACAGGGAAAGGGAAAGGGGATAAAAACGGATAAAAAGCAAAGACAAAAACCCATCAGGCATCACCAGCACCTCTGGGAGTGTAGATGGGACCCAGCCCAGGTTGGTTTGGCACTGAGTGCTTCAGGGTGTTGGGGTGGTGGTGTTTGGGTCCTGTTTGGGGGAATGGCTCAGTCACAGAGGGAGAGGTGGAGCTGCACTGCTGGAGGGGTTTGCAGCTCCCTCGGGTGGGAATTGTGTCACAGGGCAGGGAATGGCAGCGTTTATTTACCCTGTGCCTGCTCAGGGTGCTGGGAATTACAGGCACATCTCTTCAGTCCCTACTAGCATTATTTTTCTCTGAAGAAATGGAGAAATACTTCCTAGAAATGGATAGATATTCAGTTTTTGTGAGTGTGAGAGTAATTCCCAACAAAACCAGGACGTTTTTAACTCCTCAGTCGCTTCTGGAGTTGCTAAACAGAGCTCTCCAGTTCTCGGTCAGTCCAGCAGGAATGGTTTGTGTCTGCAGGAGGACCAGGTCAGCCTCAGTCTCCATGAGTTCGGTACCTTGGAGCAAGGTCCTGGATTCGGAGAGGAGCTGCCAACGCCACCTAGAGTTGAGGCTGCTGGGATTTCTCGTTATTGAGCCAATTTTCTGTTGTCTAAATAGATCGAAATTGGGAACGACATTTTCTGTACCTGTTGTCTGTCTCCAGCTAAACTCCTTTAGTTCTCTGAGTGCTTTGTTGTGAGGCTGGTTATGGTTCACTTGAAGCTTTTTGAGTTGGGGACAGTGTTGGGGCTGGAAGGAAACGAATGGAAAATGCAAAACAGAAGGAGATTTAACAGGACAGAGTTGTTCCTGGGGTTTTTGGCAGTTATAGGAATTAAATGTGCCTGAGAAGTTCCCTACCTGACTGTATCAGGCAGTTGATTCCCACCAACATAAAATACTGATATTCCGCCAGCGAGGTTTATTTATGCTCCTGTAATAACTTCAAAAACGCCGTGAAAAATCCTTTATTTACATTAATAATGCCACTAATATTTCCTGGATCTGCTGAAGTTATTGCTTTTCGCTGCTTTAGGAGATATGGTAATTCAAGTGGATGAGCTGGAAGGAAAAGGGGGAGAGCTGCTTCTCTGGGAGGAAATGAAGCTCAAACTCCCAGGAAATATTCCTACCCCACATCAGATCCGAGTATCTGAGAGATTTGCCAGGGAGCGTTCCGTGGGTCTGTTCCTGCGGCAGCATTCCCGGGAACCAGGGGTTTTTTGGGGCTCCAGGTGGAGGGGATGACCAGGGAGGGTGGATCAGAATTTCTGCTGGGCAGGAACTTAGAGAAAACAGAGCTCTGCAGGGAGCTGCCATCCATTTCTGAGGAACCAGGAGCACTCCGAATGCGGTGATGCAAGTTCAGCCTGAAAAACCGCGCCCTGGATGTGCTGTAACTTAAATTTTGGCCAATTAACTCATCCCGACCTAATGACAGCTCATCTGCACTTTGATTAGCCGGGGCTGTGATCATATTCAGTGCAGGAGCCCCACAGAAATGCCACTCACATTTCACCCACCCGGCCCCATTTGGCTTTTTTCTTCGGGTGGATAATTTGAATAATTTTATCTGGTATTACTCAGCAGAAACCAGCGTTCACAGCTTTCAGAAAACACCAGGAACACCACTGCAAGCGCCTCTAAAGCCCTTAAAAACAAGATAAAGTTGGTGTGGCTGTGAAACACCGAGCAGTAAATATTTTCCTTGTTTGCTTCTCCTTAAAATCGAATCTGGGAGGATTTACATGCAAATTTGATCAAGCCCCGGTCTTTGTTCTGCCTTTGCTACACGGTTGGAATTTTTTTTTTTTTTATTTTCTTCATTAATTTGAAAGCGTTTGGGAAAGGAAGAGAGGCGGCGCTTCCTAATTGGCTGCCATAAAGTGAAATTGCAGAATCCATATGTAGGCACCAGGCTGTGCTTGATTTCTTAATGGGGCTAATTTTGCCGGGACCCGAGGGGCCCGCGCGCCAGGAACCCGGTTGGTATTTCAGTTTATGAGCCCGGTCCCGTTCTCGGCCGCAGGGCCCTGCCAGGGGGCAGGAGCTGCATCTGCACGCTGGGGGAGAACACTGAAATTGCTGCCGCAGTCCAGATGAGTTTTCAGGATAAGAACATTCTATATTGGAAAATTTAATTAATTTTGCCCAGCTTTGCAGTCAGTGCCAGGCAGCAGGGAAGCCAGAAGGAGCAGGTCCATTGCTGCGGCTGAGTTGGTTCCATGCCCTTATTTTCGAGACCATTTGGACTTTCTTTGCCTTCTGTAAACGTTACTGAGAATGAAACTTCTCAGCTCTTTGCAATTAGACTGGCATCAAATATCTAACGAATTTTTATGTCTCCTCTTCCACCACCTGTACTGTTGCTGGCATCTCTCACGTGGAACTAATGAATGAATAATGAAAATACGTTTAAATACACGTTTTGCCATTGCTTGAGTCAGCCATTAACATGTTGGTACACCTTCACGTGTTTTAGTTTTATAATTTTAATTTCACTTTCCGTTACATAATCGCCCTTTCAGAGACCCCGAGCCATTTGTTGAGCATTAGTTGAGGCCCCAGGCAATTTCTTTCTGCAAAAGAACTTTTGGTTCTTTCACTTCAGCTTCTGCCTGCTTAGAAATGAGCGGCCCCGGGAGAGTTACAGAAATGGTGCCTCTGTCGTGGGATTATTTTGGGTAACAAAACCTTCCTCTGAACTCCGAGTTTGATCATCTTGGTGTAGTTATAACGAGGGCTTGGGTGGTTTATTCTTGGCCAGCTGATCTGAAATTCTCTGGTTTTTCTTATCACCGCTTCGCCCTCGATCTCTGCGGGTTTCTGACCTGCAGTTTTGGGAAAGAGAGTGCATTTTAAATAGTTAAAAATCTATTTTATATTGGAAAGATCTCGCTCCTGTAAGAACACTCTGTGTTGGCTCTCCTGTAGTTATCAACATGAGGATTCCCAGAGCTGACAGAGCCCCTGGAGAGCAGGATTTTTGTAGCTGGGCAGCTCCTCGTGTCCTGCCAGGGGAGCCTGGAGCAGGAAACCAACCTGGCTGCAGGAGATTTGCTCTTTACCTGCTCTGGATTAAATCAGAACAGATTCCTGGCTCCCAGCATCTGCGCATAAATTCCATCTGAATAGGAGGCGAGTTATGAAATGAGATCAGCTCTCAAAAGTAATTCTAACCATGGCTAATTTTTTTTTTTTTTTAAAGGGATATAAATTGCTACCTTTTGAGCAGCCAAAGAAAATCAGGGGCTTGTGTAGGCTCAGAGATTTTGCCAGATTTTTTTATTGATTCGTGTTCAGTCTGGTTTGCTTGAGAGTGTGTTTGAGAGTGGGTGTGAGCTGTGCATCAGGAGGAGAAATTCTGTACCTCCGGGGGGTGGCTGCAGGTACAGAATGTGGTGTGAGGGCTCTGCTTTGATCCTCAGCACTCACAGCCCTGTCTGACCCGAGGAGACTCTGCTGAGCTGTCCTGATCACCGAGCTGGGTCTCCAGGGGCATTTCCTGGAGGAACTGTGCTGGAATCTGTGCTCGGGTGGGATGGAACCATCAGGCTGGTGCAGTTCTCAGTTGCTGCCTGGCTGGACTGGGTTTGACCCAGGCATCTGGAGCAGAGATTCTTTTTTTTTTTGTTTCACTGACTTTTCTGAGCAGAAGGACGACAGCCGAGGAGAGGGGACTGGAGAGCAAAAGTAAAGAATACTAATGGTGTGAGGAGATAAAAACAAGTGACACAACTCAGGACAAATGGCTGTGTGTCATTAAGGACAGTGCTCGCTGTGCCAGAGAGTTCTCTGCTGTGGGCACAGGAATTCAGCTTTCCCTGCTGTGGATGCAGGAATTCAGCCATTGAAAAAGCTGAACTCCTGTTCTCTCCTGTGGACACAGGAATTCAGCTTTCCCTGCTGCGGGCACAGAAATTCAGCTTTGGGCACAGGAATTCACCTTTCCCTGCTTTGGACACAGGAATTCAGCTCTCTCTGCTGTGGACACAGGAATACAGCTTTCCCTGCTTTGGGCACAGGAATTCAGCTTTGGGCACAGAAATTCAGTTTCTCTGCTATGGACACAGGAATTCAGCTCTCTCTGCTGTGGACACGCTGTTTGCTCTGTGTGAATGACCTCCCCTGACTCCAGAATGAGGAGAGCAGCCCATCTCTGCCTCACAGGAGCTTTGGGGGGTGAGAGCTGCAGGGTTCTGTGGCTGAGGGCAGGGCTGGCTGGTTCTTGCAGCATTCCAGGGGCTTTATCCCCAGCCAGGACGAAGGGAAGGGCAGGACTGAGGCAGGGGATGTGTGATCTGCAGAGTGCCTCCGCCGGAGCTGGTTCTAATTAGTCATTTTTATGAGCTCCAGAGTCAGACAAAAACGAGGAGCCCTCCCCTTGCGGAGTTTCCTGTTTGCTGGGTGCATGTAAAAGAGATCTGGCGCTGCTGGATGTTAATAATGAGCTGATAATGCAAGCCAGCTGAGAGATGTGGGGTGAGCCTGGTGCGCTGCCAAGCGGGAGGTGAAAGTTCAGGAACTGCCTCATGTTGCCAAGACCCGGGCCTGTGGAGAAGGGCTGCTCATTAATAGATTGAGTTTCTCATTAGGCCCGCAGAGCATATGCTCGCAGCTTTTGGGTTCCAGGCTGAAACCCAATCCCAGTAAAAGCCTGCCCAGCAGAGCGGCAGATTTGCTGGTAAATAAAGGATTAAAGGAACGCTTGGCAGGGCTGTTGCACTGGGAACCTGACTGGCCTTTGAAGATTTCCCCACACTGTAGGTCCTCCCTGTGCATTCATCCCGAGAAGAGACGTGTTCTGCTCTCCACCCCGCAGCCCAGAGGGCAGGAGCCTTGCTCCGCATCCAGCAGGGGTGGGAGATGCTGATATCTGTCTTTTAAATCAATGTACGATGCTGCCTTTAACAAAAAACCCCATAAAGCTGTTAGCCCAGAGGAGCTGGGTGTAAACAAGGCTCCCCTCCTGCACCCCTCGCTGGGAGGCCGGGGCAGCACAGAGAACGGATTCTGCATTAGTTTTCAGAGCGAGCAGCTCAGCTTTTACAGCATCTCTCAAACTGCTCTTGTTCCCTCTGTGGTTTTGAATGAGTCCCCAGCAAACAGGCACTGTTGGGTCCCAGCCTGTGGCCTCCTCCACAGCTGGCCCTGGATGGAGTTCACACTCGGCCGAGCAGCTCTGGCAAACTGAAACGCAGACAGGTTTCAACAGACCCATAAAGGGAAAAAAACAAATACGAGGCAGCCCAAAAGCCCCACAGCTGACAGGAGCGTTAATGCAGGACTCTGGGAGTCAGGGTGGCATTGGGTTTATGGTGCTTTATGGAAGGAAAAATGATCCCCGTTAGAGTTGTGGGTCTTGAACATGGGTGATGTCATGGCTCGTGTGCCACTCCGCCTGGCTGGCAGGGGTTACCTGGGGGAACGTGGAGCCAAAGGGAGTGGCAGGATGGGCTCTGTGAGCTGGCCAGGATGGTCAGAGCTCCCTTTTCTGTGCATGCCCACTCTGCCTGGCTGGCAGGGGTTACCTGGGGAATGTGGAGCCAAAAGGGGCTGCAGGACGGGCTCTGTGAGCTGGCCAGGATGGTCAGAGCTCCTTTTCTGGGCATGAATTGGTGTCCCACTCTGCCTGGCTGGCAGGGGTTACCTGGGGAAACACGGAGCCAGAAGGAGCTGCAGGACGGGCTCTGTGAGCTGGCCAGGATGGTCAGAGCTCCTTTTCTGGGCATGAATCGGTGTCCCACTCTGCCTGGCTGGCAGGGGTTACCTGGGGAACGTGGAGCCAAAGCCCCTTGCAGCTCTGTGAGCTGGCCAGGATGGTCAGAGCTCCCTTTTCTGTGCGTGAATCGGAGTCTGTGGCTTTGTTCACTGAAGGAGGAGACAGAGCTGCAGAAGTGGAGGCAGCCGTGAAATTTATCGAGCCCCTCTTGCAGCAGAAGGGTTTCCTTTGTTGCTGCGTGCCCAGGAGCCCCAGGCATCTTTAATCACTGCTGCAATGCCATTGTCCGGCTCCACTGGCCGTGCTGGAGCCGGGGCTCTGCTGAAGGCAGATGTCTGACACCAGCAGGGAGAAGGAGCCCGGCTTCTGCCTCACTCAGACATGCTGGGACCACTCAGGCTGAGAGTTAATTCAGGGATTTGCAGTTTATCCTACAGAAATGAGCTGGGCTTGTGAGTGAGTGCACAAATACCTATTCCGTGTGTGCCTGTGCATGCAGCACGTTTCCTCGGGATGGTACACGCTGTTGTTGTTACAAAAGAATAATTTTATTTCTTTCATGTAAATAAGAACGAGCAGAAGGATTTTTTCCGACTGCAAAGCCTCTCTGGAACAGCACAGACCAATGCAGCAGCAGAATGATGAGCACCTGGTTTTAATTCTGGTTTCATTAAGGCAGAGAAGATGATTGAGAAGCCCCTCTCTAAAGTCTCTTTTATTTGCTCTGATGTTTTGTTATAACCTGCCCAGGAAGGGCCAAACCAAAACTCTCCATCAGTGAGGAGAAGCTGTGGCTGTGGAGCCCAGCAGGGATGGGATTCCTGCAGCAGGGATGGGATTCCTGCAGCAGGGATGGGATTTCCGCAGCACAGAGGCTGTCCCGGGAAAGGCTGCCCGGGAATGAGCAGCTCGGCTCGGTGTGGGCAGGGTGTTGGTGGCACCACAGCAGTGCCACGGGCTCCTGCCTGTCCCTGGAGCCACGGTGGGTGGCAGTGGGGACAGGAGGAGCCTCCAGGGTGCCTCGCTGTGCCGGCATCGCTGCCCATGGAGCCCCGAGTGCTCCTGGCTGAACCAGGAGCTTTTCTCTGCCGGTAACCCCTCCATGCCCTGTCAGCAGAGCCCGTGTGGCAGTGCCAGCAGGGTGCGAGTGGCACCAGGGCGAGTGGACAGCAGACACAGCATTGAGACATCTCTGGCCAGACACACATCAGCCCCCCTGTCCCTCCGAGGGCACAGCAAAGCACTCCTAATGCTTAATAACAGGAATTTGGAGGAGATCTTATGTAAACATATTCAGCGAGCCCTCATTAATTTCCCTGAGGAGCCAGGCTGAATGAAGATGAGTTTCAGAGAAAGGAAGAAATTAAATTTATCGTTAAGGACTGCACATGTTGGAAGGGATTTGTAGGAGGCACTCGGTGTTTTTAGCTGTGTGAATTAGGGATCTGTGGCAGGGACATGGGGGAGGAGGAAGGTTTGGGAGTTATATTAGGAGAGGATAAAAATAGTGCTCGCAAAATGTATAGCAGGGCTCAGTGGCATTGATTTGCTGGGAGCTCTCAGCAATTCTTGAGCACAACAGCACTTTAGGAGCGCGACACATCCAACCTCTTAAAAAATGGTGCGAGTCATTTGCTCCGAGCCGTTCTGTGGTGCTCAGCACAACCAGCTGGCATCAGTCACCGTCATTTGTCTTTGCCAGGGACTTTGGGGACGCTGGAGGAGCAGCAGGAAGGTTGGATTCTGTTTTCCACGTTCCAGAAAATACAGATTTGCTCTGTGGTGCCTCCAGAGCTGCCCAGGCCAGCTTTGCCTCTGCCATCGATGCCCTCCCTGGAGCTGCACCAGGCTGCTGCTGTGCTCTGAACATCAGCTGCAGCCAGGTGTCTCCAGCTCAGGCAGGCCTTGATCTTTGCCTTCTGAATTTACTCTTTTTTATAAACTTTGTCTTGGAAAGAACTTGGTCTCATTGGCTGCAGCATCCTAATTCCAGAAAGGGAATTGGAGATGTGTTCCCCAGACACTCTCCTCAGGTGTGGCGCTGATGGAGAGCTTTGGTTTGGCCCTTCCTGGGCA
>VYZT01046940.1:6104-25731 GCA_013400735.1 Pomatostomus ruficeps
GATTAGGGAAGATAGAATTGTTGCTGACTTCAAAACGGGGAATGTTTGTAGGGATGATGATGATGTTGATGTTAGCCTCAGCATTCAGA
This sequence comes from Pomatostomus ruficeps, assembly GCA_013400735.1. Taxonomy (NCBI): domain Eukaryota; kingdom Metazoa; phylum Chordata; class Aves; order Passeriformes; family Timaliidae; genus Pomatostomus; species Pomatostomus ruficeps. The sequence continues at coordinate 6,194 of VYZT01046940.1, forward strand.
AGTAAGATGCATAGATGGAGATAAGTTTTTACATAGTATATATTTTAAATTGGACACCTTTCAAACTTAATAGTTCTCTAATTGAGGTAACAAACCTTTTATTTCCAGATAACTGGGTAAATTATTTTTAGTCATTACTTTCCACAGGCTTCCCCCCTGTTTAGTCTGCTAAGTGGTCTTAGACTCTTTTGGATTCTTATAATCTCCTCAGCAATTTTTATTCCAGCAGGAATTGGTTTATTATTATCAGGCAGGAATAGGTCATACCTATCATGTGTTCTTTCAGCCTGTTTTGAGGCTGGAACATAAAGGCCATGCAGTTCGATTCTGGCAGCTGTGGCTAATGCAGCAATTTTGTAAAAATTTATTTTTATTTCTTTTGCAAAACATGTTCAGAAAACAGCTGTGGATGGTGAATTCTCGTGTCTGTTCTGGAAGTGTGTTGAGTTGAATACCACATTAGTTTTTTGGGGGTAAAATAATCATTCCATCTAACCTAACCCTTTCTCTTCCCATCCATGATCTTTGCTCTATACCCAAATCTCAGTGCCACATCAGTGCAGAGTTGGCACAAATGAAAAATGGCTTTTGTACCCTATTTTTCTTAGCATCTAAGTATTCTTTTCTGTTGGTGATGATTTGGTTTTTAGAGGTTTTTTCCTCGCCCTTCAAGGATGTGTTTTGGTGGTTTGGTTTTTGGGGTTTTCTAACTCACACTGAAGAAATGCCAAATACTTGGTTTTTTGAAGGCATGCTGACAGCCTCCAGACCTCTTGACTTTTAGTGCTACATGTTGGCTCTTGAATTGAGTATTCACCTGCAGTGAGGCAAAACATCTGCTTGGATGTTTAGTGAAAGTTGTGCCTAAGTAACAGACTACTCCTTTTGGAGTAAGTCTTTAAAAGTTCATTACAGCAAAATATTTTCAGTTTAAGTATTACAAAGGAACGCTTTCCTAGATTGCTGATTTGTCAAAACTTTGATTTCAGTTGATGTTTCCTGATGGAGGTGTTAGATATGATACAAGTAGAGCAGGAAAACATGTCTGACTTTTTATAAAACTGGTGACTTTGGCCATCTGTCTATAGGATAAGATATTTTTGAGGCAGTTAAGGGTTACTATGCCACCATTATTTCCATTACAGGAGAATTACCTGTATTTTCCCCTCACTCTTTGCTATGTGCAGTTTTGGGTAAAATTTAGTTGCATGGAGAGAGACTTTTCATTGAGTGTCAGTTTGTACAGCAGCAGAATGGAGCTGAGAATTAAGCTCTTCTCAGCTTGATGTGCTTGGCTGCCAAGCCAATCTGAGCACTGCTCTTCGGAGAGCTCAAACGCTGCTCTCCCTGGCCACTCTTTCGACATACATTTTTAGGGTAGCTGGACACTGCCTTGACCTGTAGTGAGAGGATGTAATGCATTGTTTCCTAACGGTCTGACTGTTAGATTTTTTCCTGGAATAGCTTAATCCTCTCCTTGGCTACAGAAGTCCAGCTGTTGGGCCAAAGAGGTATTGAAGTATGGGCAGGGGCAGTGATTACTTTGCCAAGACAAACTTGTATAGCATTTTCATTTAGGGAAATACTTGATATGTCCAACAGACACATCCTCTCTAGGACTATGATCCACTTCATATCTTGTCAAGTAGCTTTATCTAGAGAGTGATAAACCATCTTGGCCTTGATGTTGCTGCTCAGTTCCTTATTTTCCTTGTGCCTTGTGTTAAAATGCTGTTTCTCACGTGCTGTCTCTAGGTGTACTATTGACTGGAAGAAAGGAAAAAATGTCACGGTCAAAACAATCAAGAAGAAACAGAAACACAAGGGCCGAGGCACAGTTCGAACAATTACTAAACAAGTACCTAACGATTCATTTTTTAACTTCTTCAGCCCAATAAAGGGTAAGCTTGGAAATTAAGAATTTAGGATCCTCAAAATATGTTGTGTTTTATTTATATATATTTGTATTTATGTGGCTTAAACATTCAAACTTTATGCTGCTGCATTGTAAACTGTCAGCTTACTAGAGGAAGATTGCAAACTGTTGCCCATCCAAACAGATAATTTTGTTCTGATGTTATTCTGTAGAATTTGGCCAATAGGTGTACAGTGTAGGCAGGATTCATAGTATGCAAAGAGTCTCATGTAGAATCTCTCAAAGACATTGACATGTTTTACCACAAGATGGCTCCATGCATCAGTTTGGTGTTTCTAACATGCAAAATAAATGTATTCCATTGCTGGTCAAGTTACAGCATAGTGGTTTCACTGAAGCCCCTGTGGCAGGTGACAGAACTTCCTTGTAGTTTTTCCTGTGATTAATCAGTGATCCCTGATATGCCATACATAACTTTGTCATTTTCCTAGTCTAGTGTTAGATGTATACTCACATATTAAACAATTCAGATGGATTCCAAAACCATAATTTTTTTCTCGGTACATCTTGCATTGTCCTATTCTACAAACATAGATGAAGGAAGTAGTTTATTTTGTGGACTAAAGGAGTCCCACAAGAAAGGTGGTGAGGGACTTTTTGCAAGGACATGTAGTAACAGTACAAGGGGAATGGCTTTAGGCCAAAAGAGGGCAGGTTTAAGTTAGATATTAGGAGGAAGTTCTTGACTGTGAAAGTGGTGAGACGCTGAAACAGTTGGCCCAGAGAAGTTATGGATGCCCCATTCTTGGAACTGTTCAAGACCAGACTAGATGGGGTTTTCAGTAACCTGGTCTCGTGAAAGGTATCCCTGCCCATGGCAGAGGGGTTGAAACCGAGTGAGCTTTAAGGTCCCTTCCAGTCCAAACTGTTCTGCAATTCCAGAGATGTACTGAACAAAGTGGTTCTTGATTCTTTCATGGGCTATTACAAACTACCTGTCCCTCCTAATTAGCACTGCAAATCCCCATGTACATGGGGTAAGAAACACGGGGATATGTATTTCCAAAGCTGGGGGTGGTTTGGTACAGAAACGTCCTTTAATTTTTGTTGCTGCTTTGAGGAAGCAATGGAGATGTGTCTCCTGTTGGAGTTACACCGTTCTTTTAAATATTTAAAGGGCACACTTGGAATTAGCTGTATAAGACACTGACATCTGCTGGCAGTTGACACTTGCATTTTCAACTTGAGAGCAGACTGAGCCAAATGATCACTTTCACAGTAGATCACATGGTAGTGTAGAGAAGGGAAACACATTTTGATTTGTGTTGGGGTTTTCTGCACTGATCTGTTTTTGGGTTTGGTTAGTTGGTTTTGTCTTTAAACAAAAAAAACACCCATCCTGTTCCATTACTGGTTACAGTACTGGGCCTCTTCTCAACAGTGCTTTGCAGATTCGTATCAAAGTGCTCATCTACTTGGTACCAGGTGTTTTGGGGGAGAGGAGATGATTTGTAGTTCGCTAGGCAAATGAAGTTACTGTAATTACAGCATTAATATAGAAACCAAATATGGTGATCTGCGCGTCCTCTGAACCCGTCTTTGCAGAAAGAGTATTTCCTGTGCAAAAATCTTTGACTTTCAAATGGCAGCTTTGATGTTGTAACTACAACACATGGATTTCTTATAAGTACGATTTCTGTAGGTTTAACTTCATACTAATCTGAATTGTCATTATAGTTTTAGTAGTTACCTTGTGAAGCCTTTATAACCTCAGTGTTTTCTGTTATGAGAAGGTCTTTATACTGTGTTTTGTCATCTTGGATATTGAGGTGGGTGAGACTAGCTTTTCTTAAATTTGTTGTCTTTTCTTTTTGCAGTGTCTGGTGATGGAGAATCATTGGTAAGTTTTTGAAATGGCACAAGTGTTCTGCCAGATCCTTTTTACCAAGTCACTGTATAGTGACTGTAGGGTTCTTTTTCAAGTACTGTGTATTTTTGTTGTTGTTTTTGCTTTTGACAAAGCTGGTTTTCACCTTGATAAAGTGAAAGGATACTGTTGACTTCTCCAAGTAATCTATTGACAATTCACTGTTACACGACTTGCTGATCCAAGACATCTCCAGTGGTTGCTGTTGGGAAGGTCATTACTTTCCCTGCCCACTCAGCACTACTGTGCGGCTGGTACCTGACTTCTTTAAAAATCAGTCCAGAGCATTCTGAACAGTTCTGTAACGTCAGATGCCAGAGCCAGCCAAGTCTGTATGAACTTTTTAATAGAAGGTGCCTCAACAGGACGGTAACCTCTGTGTAGAAAGTAGGAAACTTGTACAGAAAATCTCAAGTCTGCAAATCTAGATTTAGATTTTATTGTTACAAAGTTAAGTATACTGCAAGTACCTGTGACCTCGAGGTTGATGATGAGTGTGATGTTTTCCCAAACCTGTTACTTTGAAATATTTTCATCTGCTTCTGTGTAGCACATCACATTTGCAGTAGAAGACTTAAACTGACTTGCCTTACAGGATGAAGACTCAGAATTCACTTTAGCAGCAGATTTTGAAATTGGACACTTCTTCCGTGAAAGGATAGTCCCTCGTGCTGTGCTGTATTTCACTGGGGAAGCTATAGAGGATGATGATAACGTATGTATGCAATTAGCATTTTGTTTATTAGTCAGCACAAAGATAGAAACGTTCTCCTCCTTTTCTGATTAGACTAGTGTGAAGTGTTAATTACATGAGAATAATTAAAAAAACCCTGAAGAGATTCCTGTTACTTGAGGGTAGGAAAGAATGATTCAGTTTGCTCTAAGTTGTTAATCTGCTTCTGGAAGGGGCTTAGTTTCAGTTACAGTGTTTGAATATGCTACACCTATTACTGCAGAGGTTTTTATGCAAATACTAGCAGAGCTAATTAAACCTTGGGTTTGTTTTTCAGTTTGAAGAAGATGAAGAAGGTGAAGAGGAGGTGAGATGCACACTGTATCTTTTATAGATGATTGATTACCTCTTGCATTCCAGTGCCAGGAATAGATTATAAATGCTCTTGTGCATGGTACTTCTTTCCAAAAGAGTTCAGCATTTGTGACTTACAAAATTGTGCCTGATTTTTCTTCTTCATAAAAGTACTTTCTGCAAGAGCATTTATCCATTTTTTTCCTAGTATTTTGAAAGCTGTTTTCTGACATGAGTCAAAAATTAAAGACAAGCACTAGAGACTTTTTTTCTAGAGTGCTGCATGATAAATATCTGTTCCTTAGGTGGTAGTGGAATTCAGCTGTCAGCTTTTAGTTGTGATAAGCCTGAAGACTGGGTCTTACTAAATGCAAAGTTAAGAAGAGGAAGTGTGCAACTGCTCAACATAAAGGCTTAATTTAGGCTGGAGTAGTATACCAAGAGCACTGGCCTATTTGCAATAGTGTTGTATGAATACAAACATACTGTGAAAGGCTTTGCACAAAACCACAAGATGTTACCATGCTTCAGTGAACTAATATCCTTTACAATTTTTGCTTTACTGCTTCTACTGTGCTGTTCTTGCGAATTTGTCAAAGGTACATCCCTGGCCGTTGTCAGGTTCGCCACAGCAGAGTACATCAGAAGTTACCAAGCTGCTGATCTGATGTGAGCTGGCAGCCTTCAGCATGCAGCCTCTTTTTACTCTGTGCTTAGGCTGTTAAGTGACTAAACATTTTTATACTTTTATTTTTTAAGCTGGGTATTGATAGAAGTGTGTATGTGTATTTTTAGTTGGTTTCCAGTGCCAGATGTTATCACTTGGGTGTAGCTGTGTGTACAACTGAGTGCAAAAATCCTGCACAGGAATGCATAGCCTGTCCACAGTAATCTAAATAAACAGACTCTTTGGAGGGAGACCAAAATGAAGAACAAAATCAGGCATATATACCTGTTACCAGAACTAAAATTCCAAATAATTTTTTAGGTAGAAGTTTAAAAATTGCTGTGAGACTGCAGCAGCTGCTTACATAGAAAGGTTGCCTTAAGCCATGCTGAAACCTTTATATCATCTTTTAAAGATTTTGCATTTAAAACCTGGAAGACGCTGAATTCTTTTAAGACAGCCCAATGTTGACATCTGAAATACTCTGGAATAGAGTGATAATTTAATTTGCTACTTTGCTTTTTTGTCCATTACAAGAAGTTGCACTTTTAACCTGTTTTAATTTCTGTTAGTTTATCTCTATTTTGTCATAGGAGTTGGAGGGGGAAGAGGAGGGAGAAGAGGAAGAAGATGCAGAGAGTGATCCTAAGGTAAGGACTTTTGTGTGCTTAGTCATAACAGACTATACTCATGAGCAGTGTAGCTAAGGGTATAAATAGTTTGTGAAGAGATCAATAAATTATTTAAAAAACAAAAAAAACACCCTAGCTTCTGACTGCAGTGTTTTCCTTATCTTCAGCACTCAAATTGCTCTTAAAAGAGAAGTTAATGTTTCCATCAGTTAAGAAAATGTAGATTTTGAGTTCCAACCTGCACTAAGATAATTTCCAAACTGTGTGCCTTTGCTTCTTAATGGCATCTCTGTGTAATGCTGATATATAGTTTTCCTTTAGAAAGGTAATGTTCAAAATGTTCTTTGGCTGGACTTCAAGTTAGAATCAGTCTGACAAATCTCAACTAGCTTGTTTGTTTATTTTCTTTTCTTTAGAATTGTTCTTTATCGCTGTCCTGATGGCTGCAGGTTAGACTTTACATGTCTGTGCTTGGTTAGAAATCAAAAAAAAGTCAGTCCTCAACTTTGAATTTTAAACTTTATGATACCTGGCTTAAAATTCAGCCTTGAGGGTTGGTGTTCATTCTGATAGGTATTTTTCAGTTCTTCAGTCATGGTAAATGCTTATATTTAGTGAAGCTGGGACAGTGATGACAGACTTGTGTTCATTTCGGTCTTAAAACATCAGCTTTCAATTTTTTATAAAGACAGATGAAAAAGTGAAAGGCATGCAAAACTGCTTGATCTTTGGATGAAAGTCTTAACAGCGGCTTGACGTGTCACTCTTCGGGTGTAGTTTTATACATCGTTGTATCATTAGTAAATGGGTTTTGTCACTATCGAGAATCAAGTTTGTTTTTCTTTAATGAGGATTTCTGTATACTAAAGAAAGTCTGTCTTGTACAAAGATCAATCAAACAGGGTTAGATTGGCAAAAATCAGTATTCTGACTCTGCTCTGTAGGATTGAGATGCAGTGGTGTACCTGTAATGGGAAAAAGTTGGACAGCTGAGAAACAATGTTAGTTCTACATCAACATGTGTTTGTGTGAAGTATCAGATATCCTTCTAGAGGACTGGGTATTCTGTAGGGAAAAAAGCTGAAGTTATCTTGGAAGGTTGTGGTTGTTGCCTCCTGTATTATTTTGTACATTTCACTTTTCATCCATGCTGACAGTTCCTTTCAATTTTTTCCCATTTAGGTGTAATATAAGTCTGTTTATCATTCATACATTTCTAGGTAAGGTGGAATTCCATTCATACCTAACTTCCAAGAGTCCCATTTGTAGTCATGCAATGTGGTTTGTTTTCTAGGGTTTTCTGTTTTGTTTTTTTTTTCTTGTATGGGGAAAAGAAATGGGGGAATGGTGACTTCAGAGTTTAGGTTTTATTAGTAAAAAATAGAAAGATGTGGGTGTAGAGATGAGTGCCTTTAAATCATATAATTAAAGTCGATTTTTCAGAATGACTCTCTGCCTTCCTGGCACACTTTCTGCTTTGCCTTTGTAACAATCAAACTGTATTTCATATACACATGATAAAAGATACTGAGACTTGTCCGACTTTATTTTTCCTTGTTTCTGTTTTGATGTTGCATCTCTTTACTGTTTCTAATGCACTTACAAATTATTTCTTAAGTATCTTCTCTGCTCTTCTTAAACTCTTGTAAGTCATCAGCTTACTTAGTATGCCTTTTCCAGCATCTTATTTATGCTGCCTGACAAAGGCAGGCAGTCACTCTTAGAAGCCTTCTCTTGATCTCTTGTGATTCTGCGCAGATATTGTTCTTCTGCTCATCTGTCTCTATTTACAATAAGAAAGGAAAAGTTCCTTCTGTTGTATACTGTCATCTTTCACCTTTCATCCCATTCCTCACAGAGAACGATGCCTGCAACAGCCTCCATACTCCCTCTTCCTCCCCCTGTATTTTAGGCTTGTGTCTTTTTATTTTAATTATTTAGAAGAAGCTCTAATCCTTCCAGCTCATTCCCTCTGCATAGATACTGCTCTTCTTTACATTTGTTAAACTCGAAATGGAGCTGTGTTTCTGTGTTGGTTGTTGGTGCCTCAGCACACGTGCACTGGTGGTTCACCTGCAGTAGCAGAACATTGGTTTGTCACAGTGGCTTGTCTGTTGTCCTGCTGCAGTCTGTTACACAGCTGTGCTACCTCCCTACAGTTAAAAATTGTCAGCCACTGGCTCCGGTTTTTCATGTCAACTTGGAATTCTTTTATTTTGTCTTTGGACACTCATACCCCAGTACTGTTTTCTGTTCTGTCTCCTGCTCGTGCCATTTTCTGGTCTTGTTTCTCCCTGTTCCTTGCCTTTCTTTGCCTTCCCATTCCCACCCCCTACTTTTCTTATCTAGATTAGTTTTCTTTTTCATGTACACAAGAATAATTGGTCGTATTTTCCTTTCAAATCCACTTTCTCCTTTCCAGTCATCTCCATATTACCTCCTCCTTTGTTGTTGTAGTACATTTGCTGCATATCAACACTTTCTTGCTTTAACTTTTCCTCCTTCCTTCCTGAGAGTTTTAAGTACATTTGAGTTGTTCAGATACAACCAGATCATTATCATCTCTTACACAAAGCACTTGTGCCATGTGTAAGTTGTGGCTTTGGAAGATTGAGCAGTCAGATGATTGGAAGTAGCTTCAGAAGATGCTACAAAACTGGATAATGTAGCTTGTTTTGTCTGGTGTATTTTTCTATGTGCTTGCATGTCCCATTGCTTTAGCTGCCTTTATTTCACCTTGCTGAGGCTGTACTTGAATTGAGAAGTAGCTGACAGGGTAATGCAGAGTGCTGGTTTGAATCATGAGCAGAAGAGCTGCTCTGTGTGTGTGTGAGACTGCATGGGCTTCATGGTGCTTCGTCTTGTGAGTTACAGTGGCAGGACCTGTTAGCAGCAAATTCATTTCCAGAACCAGTTGTGGAGGGAGGCAGTTTGGGTTAGGGTTGCTTGCTTAACTCCAGTTAGCTATGGGTTTCCGTCCCTTGTATGTATTTGATATCCTTGCTTTTTCTCATTCAGTAACATAGAATAGGAAATAAAGTTCAGCTTGAGGTCCCATAATTGGACGATTTCATGGAAGATGTTTCAGAAGGGCTTTCTACCTTCTCCACTGGAAGGGACATCATATACAGTGCCTGCTGCCTGCCTTGATCCCACGGTTGGCAGCAGAGTTCTTGGGGAGTCAGATGAGATCTTGATGATCTGCTTGCATGGCTACTTTAGCAGATGGGAAGCTTTCCGAAAAGTAAGGAGACAGACTCGATTGCTCTTTGAATCACCTAGGAATGTATCTTCCCTAGTGTGTTTAAACACTGAAGACTAACAGAAATTCAGTGTTTCCTTCAGCAAGATCTGTTTTGAAAAAACTAAATTGCCAGAATAAATGGCAGGGATATTTTGGACTTATGTCCCCATCCTCTAGGACAGGACACCAGTTTAACTGGATGGGTAGACACGGTGGGGTTTGTGTAGGAAAGTCATGAAGGCAGTATTAACTCAGACCTACTTTTCTTCTGTTCTAGCCCTATGTTCTTGAACATTTTAGCTGAAATTTTCAATTCCAAGCAAGTGATGCAATAAATTAGAGGCAGTGACAAAAAGCTTTATATTGATCTTTGTTAGCAAAAGAGAAAAAGTAGGTGGAAATCTCACTCAGCTTGTTTATCTCCGTAAACTGGAGTCAAAGGCCCAGAGTAGCTTAAATTCCTTCCACAGAACAACTAAATATAAAATACTTCAAAGATATAAAAATTTTAAAAGCCTATCAATTTTAAGATGAACTTAAGTCTGCGTATGGTTACTGTAGAGAATCTGTTCACAACAAGAAGAATTCTTGTCTCCGTAGCCCTTGTAGTGATCTTGACTACATGTGTTTACTGCTAAATTTATTTTAAAATAAGATTCAATTCCTCCTTATCTTTGCCAGTTCAGGTCTCTCTCATCTTTATTGCCTGGCCAATGCACTTCCCTACCTTTCTAAGATACCATGGGAAGTTAATTCAGGGAAACAGAGCATGACTGGAAGTCTTGCCAGGATGGGGTGATAAATGGCACAGGGGCTGTCTAAGGTAGATCAGGGGCAGTGGTTGGCTGAGCCCGTGTCATCAAGTCTGGGCTCTGCAGGAAGAGCAGGCTCAGGCACAAGAGCCCTGCCTGAGGGAGTGTGGATGTTGGGTCTCCATCACACGCACGGCTTGGGCTCTGGCCCCTAATCTTACTGGAGTCAGCAGAGACCAGGGATAAGCTTCAATGTGCATGTGCCTGCTGGAGCAGCTGTAACTGGAAGGGAATTGTGGTCTCTTTGTGCCGATGTCCTCTGGGATTAGGCTGTGAGATGCTTTGCGTGAGGCTGAGGGTAGCCGAAGGCAACTGCAACTCACATGCTGGCTTCCTCAGCGAGGGCAGTGCTGTGTGTTAAAGTGGGGTGAGAACATGGATCATGTTGGAGTCTGGATCTGAAATACTGCCTTGATACTTAGGGCCTGCCTAAGCATTTTGTATATATGGCCAACACAGATACACTCTCAGTGTAAGCTAAAAATAGCATAAAATAGCAGTATTTGTCTCAAAATCCTCCAACAACTGACTCAGATCTGGGAACCCTTCAAACTGTATTTATTTCTTTTGTCTGAGAGCAGTAATCAACACTGAAAGGTCCTTAAAAAGGAACTTTGTGATCTCTGTGACTCAGTTTTTACAGGATAAACAACTAAATGCAGTAAATATGATTTAAGTATTTACGGAAATAAAATATAAAGAAAAGATAATGAAGTTTATTAGAAAATACAGCGAGTGTTTTGGTTGATCATTAAAATTTGGCGGAAATAGTTGCAGTGGTCAACCTAAGTGTGTCTTGTTCTAAATATAACAGGTGACTAGGAAGGAAGGAAGGAGATGGAAAGATTTTTAAGTACATTTTGAACAGCACGTTTGTTGTTTTATCATGGCTCTTATCCAGAATGCAAGGAGGAGAGGAAGTGATGCTGCCTGCACACTGCTCTGGCTGTGTTCAAATACCAAGCAGTTAAAAGAAAAATACAAACCTGTAGAAAACTTTTGATAAAAATGCTGCTGGTTTTTGCCTGCCCCTAAATAAAAAGGAATACCATACAATGTACTACCAGTGGCAATTCAATTTTAATTTAAGAGCAAGAATGCTAATTTTGTGTTCTGTGTCAACATATCCCTTTTCCTGTATTTAGTCCCAGATCAGTGCAATTTAATTCACATCAGTGTTACTTGGAACTTCAGGCAGATCAGAGAGAACAAAGTTTAAGTTAGCCAGATGTGCTGGATGAGGAATAGCACAAGGAAGAAATCTGCAAGATCTCAGACACATCTGTGCATTTGGCTCTAATCCTGATGTGCAGTGGGAACGATAGTGACCACTCTGACCCTAAAGCAGGTTAGGTGAGGAACAGAAAAATAGCCTGGATTTAGTGCAGATTATCAAGGGTAAAACTTCATGATCAGGAAGTTTAAATTAATTGCACCTATTCTTCCTTGCTAGAGACAAAATGCTTCAGTTGCCTTAGTTACTTGATGTATACTGAACTTTGGCATGAGTACATCTTTTATAACACATAAACCTCTTCTTCAGGACAGTAACTAAGAAACATTTTACTTTGCATCAGTGACGTTCAGGGTGTCATGTTTTATAGCTGTGTTTTTCTTTACTAGACTTCAGCAGGTTTCTGTGACTGCTGTTTGTGTATAATAAACTATATTAAGAATGGTAAGGGGAGAAGCAAAGCGGAAATTCACTGAATAAATTCTCCAGCTTTCTAAGAATGCTGTTTTACAATGGAAAAAAAGCAACAAGTGCAATGTAAACCTGAAGTTCTTAGCTGTTTGAGTACTTGTTCTCATTCCCAAATACACTTCCTTTTGCCAAAGGGGAAGTTGTTTTACTACCTAATGAAGGTGTTTCTACTTTTGCATATTCAGATTAACGTATGGACTTCTTGCCCAGTGTTAAATTGTTGAATAGTTACCTGCTGGTGATGCAGAACCTAGAAGGAGTCAACACATTAATTACATTTTTATCACCTTAGCAGAAAGGGCAAGGCTCCCAAGGAAAAACTCAGACGTGCTGCAGAATAAACAGCCTGCCTTCCTCCCTCCTCAGAGCTGGAGGAGGTGGCAGTTTATTGTTAAAATTGTTTTAATAGGGCTGGAAATCAAATAGAGCCTCTGGTTGGGGGGAGTAGGTGGTGGTTTGCTTTCTTGTTTGTGTGAACCTTGGCCTACAGGATGGAGTGTTAACAGCACAAAAGTAGATTAAAAAATGTGGGGTACCAAGCAGCTGGGGGCAAGGGGAAACCCAAAAAATGTAGTGACTGTTGGACCTTTATGATGTAGCTTGAGTTTGCATGTAGCATTGTTGTACATGCTAACGATACCTAGTTAATTCAGAACTGTATAGCCAGTTTCTTTTTATTTGTTGAAGTGTTTTTTCTTATGCCAATTTGATTTTTAATTGGTTATTTTCTCTTTTTTTATTTTATACAGAAAGAGTCCAGCCAACCTGCTGAATGCAAACAACAGTAATAAGGAAATACCACTTGGAAGTGATATTTGAACAACTTGTAACAAATAGTTGGATACCTGGCCTGCAGTTCAGGATATTCTATCGCTGCAGCACAATCTTATTAACAATGCTTAAAATTAATTTGTTTTAAAATGCATGATTTTCACTAACTTTATTGCTTAACATGTACAGTGGCAACTTCAATGCATTTGGGAAATATGAGGTTTAAAATAAAGCACACTCTACAGCCGTTGGTACACTGTAGCTAAATATGTCAGTAGGCCTTTAGAGCCTTTTGCCCTATGCATAGGGGAATAGTCCAGACTACCGTGAGAGGATTATCCATTTCATTGTTAAACATTGGAAATCGTGGAATAGCAACGTGCTGAGAAGCTAAAGTAAATGGATTACATGTATGGTAGCTGAAACAGATAGAGCAATATGACTTTTTTGCTAGTTCCCTCCCCCCTTTTTTAATGTTTTTCGCAACCTACAAATTGAACTAGTGCTTGAGCAGCTTTAAATGTCATATTTATTATCTCAGTACAACCAGTTGAGTTGAAGTAATTTTACTTCATTGAAGAGGGTGTCATATTTGAGACTTAGTTGTTCATCTTACTATTTATTTATTCATGTTTGTAAGTACTTTGACAGAATTAGTGCTTTTTAATAGTTTTTAATATACTTGAAAAATCTTCTTCCTCTTTTGCATACAATATGGGTACTTGTAAAACAGGTAATTCAAAGTGGTCTCAATGTAGTAGTCTAGACAGAAGAAACAAACTCGCATCAAAATGACAACTCTTCTGGATGAAGATCAAAATGCAAAGGCCAAACTGTTGCTGTGGTGGAAGTGGGTTGCAGCCAAAGAACCAGACAATTTCCAGTAGTCTTACTGCTTAGTGTCCAGCATGAAAGGACTTTTCACTATGAACACGGAAATCTATCCAAGTGAATCAGTTCAATAAATCTGAAGTTTGGGTGTCTTACTTGCAACACTGAAATTATTCCATTCCACACTTTGTTTTATTTCAAGTTCTGAAGTCTTCAAAACTACCTTTTGTTGTTGTATGGCACTTAAGGTACACGTTTCTAGTTTCAGCATCCATTGCCAACCTCTGGCAGCAGTTGAATAGCAGCTGTATCAACACTGTGACCAGGCATGTAGAGTGCTCCAGCCTTACCTTACACATTTGTAACTTAATACGGTGTTTTCAATTTGTACAGAATAGATAGAATATTCTATTAAAGTTGTGAAACATGATTGGTGGTGCCTGTCTGGTCCCTAATGCTTCCTAGGAGAAATAAGCATCCCATTGTGATTGGTGGAGTGGTTGACATGGCACGTTCCAGCTGTTTGGCCATACAGCTCCTGGCTCAACATCTGCCTTTGCCAAAAGCTGAAACAGGAGCTCTTGTAAATACTGCAGTGCACAGTTCTGTGATGTAAACAGAACAAACGTGCTCAATTTGCAAGCAAACAGTCTGGAATCTTTTGTAGGAGTTGGGGGTTTTAGGGAGGCAGCGTCATTACAAGATTCCACATGATCTAGGTACTCCGGTCATGGACTGAGTGAGGTGCCGGGGGACAAACGTGTATGAATGTTAAAGTACTCCCACATCTGACCTCAGTCAAAATGCAAAATTAATGCTCAGGTGCCATGGTGTCAAGGAAGGAATACGGATAGGTTCTGGAATTTATTTTAAAAAAACAGATTTTGTAACCTACTACTGTGACTGGAGTGCACTACGGCAGGCAGGGAGAGCAGTGTGAAGGCATGCCTGACAAGGGCAGGAATAACAAATGGAGCTTGCCCATGTGCAGACTGGCTCAGCACAGTGCCAGGGATGTCAAAGAGAGAGATTTGACCTGGTTTGTTTCCCTTTGTATTGGAAGAAACTGAATAATAGTTCCCCATCCTCAAGCAGCACTTTCCACTACATGGTTAAACGGGAGTGCTGCTACCTGGAGATAAACATCTGCAAATTAGCACACCAAAGTAATTTATGTGCATGAATCCTGAAAGGCTGACTTTAATTTTGAGAAAACGGGAAATTCCAGAACATGTGGAGCAAATGTGCCAGCAATCTAGGGAGCCAAATGAGATGGGTGGGTAATGAAGCTGCCTAGCAAGATGTTCATCCGAGGGAAAGCGATGGGAAAGCTGAGCTGGGATTCGTTCAAGCAGAGTTAATGCCGGTTGACACAGCCTAACAGAAAACAGATCTTGTCAAAACCCAGCCGTGCTCTTCCCATTGCAGATCTCACTGATAATGGCAACGATGAGCAATTCTTAGACTTCTCTGTTTTCACTTATAGACTTTGCATGAAACTAACTGGTACCTGTGTAGCTCATTCCTTTAAAAGAAAGGAATATGAAGAACTGATGAGGTGGTAGGCAGAATGTCATGGCCAGATAAATTCAGGCTGGACAGTAAATACAGGGAGTGTGGGTGTGCAAAAAACCACAAGTTATTGTTTGAATAGAATTTTTCTTTAAAATATCGGTGACTTTCAATATTTTTAAATATTGGAGACGGGGCCTTGAGACGAATGAATGCCCCATGCAGAGCTAGTGGGAATTTTTAAAAGTGGTGAGGTGACAGCAAAAAGTCTATGTGAATCCATGCCTGATTGCCATCTCAGCACCCTTATAAAAACTCTGAAGTTTAGTCTATGGGAACATGCTTTGGTAATGCAGCCTTCATGTTGGTGGCTTCTCATTTGAGGGAGGAAAAACTCCAGTTGTGGGCCTGAAAGTTGAAGCAGCTGGAAGCACTCCAAGAGAAATTCGTCTGGCGTGTTGCCTGCTTGGGATGCAGCGTGATTAACAGCCTCTCACTGCTGGGTTATCTAGGAAGAGAACCTTGGAGGTACTGCCCTGCTGCCCTATCTGATACAGGAACAAGTGGCAAATACTCTGCTGCCAGCTCAAAATCGGGGACAGCCTGTGGTATCTCAGGAGTCTAGCACAGCATCAGGGTACCTTCCTGGGAGCTTGGTATTTGAGATAACACAGCTTTCAGTTCAATTTCAATATGTTCAGTTATTTGGGGTTTGCCATCTGGTTAGGATTTGTGGTACCTGGAAAAATTAAGATGGTCTCTGTGTGTTTCCACTCTCTTCATTAAACAAGCTTTTCCTGTTTTAAAATAAAGGAGGCTTGTAATAAATTCACGCTCAGTTAAACGCTGCCTTGCCGGCAGCTCCTCAAGCAAATGAGGTCTCGCTGGGCAGCCAGCTCAGCACAGCACAGGCCGGAGGAGCCCCACGCTGCACAGGGACACGTAAGAAGAGGTCAGACTCGTTCAGCACGAGGAAATCGCTCGCTCCCTGCGAGCTCGGCAAGGCAGAGGTGAGTTCAAGATGTGAGACACAGCCTGGCTGCCTGATGTTGCATTGGGGTACCACCACCCTATGAACTTGTGCTTGAAATGTGCACCTTCTTCTGAAGCATCTTTGCTCCAGCCCTTTTGGAAACAATTCTGGCTCAGGAAACATCCTTTCCAGTTGAGCCTACAGGACAGATGCAGAGGGACTATTTACAAGACATATACTCACAGGACAAGAGGAATGGCTTCAAACTGAAAGAGAGCAGGTTTAGATCAGATATTAGGAAGAAATTCTTTATTATGAGGGCGGTGAGGCACAGGCACAGGTTGCCCAGAGAAATTGTGGATGCCCCATCCCTGGAAGTGTTCAAGGCCAGGTTGGATGGGGCTCTGAGCAACCTGGTCTAATGAAAGGTATCCCTGCTCATGGCAGGGGAATTGGAACAAGATGATCTTTAAGGTCCCTTCCCACCCAAACCATTCTGAGTCTATGACAAATGGCAATGTATAAAAATAATGGCATGCTGCATTGATGCTTCTTTATCCTCTGCCTCTTCCCCAGGATAAATACCTGTGTTATTCCCCAATTATAGTCCACAGGGAATTGATTTTGTGTTAGTATATCTGTTCAAGACTCCTCCCCTGAGCTGAAGTCCTCACAGGTTTTACCATTGCTGTCCATGTTTTTCACTACAAATTGGTGTGCGAGCAGCTCTGTTGCAGTAGCTGTGACCAGTGCATGGAAGAACCTTCATCCTCCCTTTTTCCAAATGGTTTATAGTCATCACACTAATAGCAGGAAGAATTATTTTTTTTTCCATTTTCTCATTTTGCTGTCCTAAATACCACCAGCCTCTCATGGGCTAGGACCATGAATCCTAAACAATAGATGCCCTAAGTCACTCTGGTTTGAGGAGCATCCAAGAAAAAGAAAAGGGAAAAAAAAATTTAAAAAATCCAAGCCTCTGCGCTGTTAATGAGGCATCATGTGAATGCAGACTGAGCAGTTTGTCAAGTGCCAGCTTTTGTTTCCAGACTGGCTTTCCTCTCTGCTTGTTCACCTCGCCATTACCCAAGCGAAAACGCTCGCTCCACCCAGCAGCGCTCGCCTCTTGCACAAGCTGCCTTACCCTCCAGATTTTACCGTGGGAATTTGGACACCGTGTGGGGATGCCAAAGCAGGTTAATACAGCCCAGTGAGCCGCTGCTGCAGTTGCCAGCTCTGCTGCACACAGCCTCCTGGCTTCTGTGAGCCTCCCTGGTAACAGTCCCCCACTGCAAAAGAGATCCCCCCAGCAAAGTTTCCTTTCCCAAAAGAGCACTGCCAGTGACACTGTGGCCTCTCGCTGGCTTCCCCCCGCCTCTGCAAGGTGGACATAACCCATACTAGACCCATCCCAGCTTGAGAAAAAGGGCTGAAGAGAAGGGAAACAGTAGGGAAAGGAATTTACTCATTATTCATCATGACCTAAAGGGTGAAACAAAAAAAAAAAAGTTGCCCCTGTTTGGGGCAGAAACCAAACAGCATAGGATGGTTTGGTCTATCACTGATGCAAGTTTTTGCACTGTGCAAATAGCAAATATTCTTCATGAGCTGTTAAACTGATCTTTTTATGAAGTAAATTCACTCTGGTTTTTGAGACCACCTTTTAGGGATAAAGGAGAATTTGCTTAGGTGTTTATAGCATTAATGTCTATTTGATCAACTCTGTTAAGGTAACACTTAGGAGGAAGTTGAGATTTTTTTCCTTTTTTAATATATTTTTTTAAATTTAACCCAATTATCTGGTCTTCCTTCTTCCTTTTCATGCTCCTGACTCAAGGCAGATTCCAAACTCTGATTTGCCTGAACAGAAGGAGCATGAGAGAAGGAAGGTTGGGTGAAAATGAATATTGGAGCTACCGGCAAAGCCAACTGCTGAAGTCGGCGATGGGCTATAACTTGTTAGGAGAGTTACAGCACTTGCTGTAGAGGTCATGCACAGCTCCTGCACACAAGTGAATAGTTCAAGGCGTTTTGATGCAGAGAAAAAACAATTAAGATATAACTGCTGCTGACATTCCCCTGAGCCGTTTCATCTCTTACCGCTTCAAAAAAGCAGGGAAAAACAAATTATGTACTTTCAATCTGAGATTTATATAGGATGAATTGTTGCTTAGCCTATGAAAAGATCAAAAAGGAGATCTTTGAAGACAGATTGCCTACAAAGAAGACTGGACTGTTATTACACCAAAAAAACGAGAGAGAGGTTAATAAGCACAGTTCAGGTTAAAATGTAGGCAAGTGCATGTTTGCAATAAAGCGTTTGCAAGGGCTGCTTGCTCAGGCATTTCAAAGCTGGGCAGCACGAGCGGAAATCATGGAGCTGGCATCTCGAGCAGCAATACTGCAGCATTCCACGGGTGTTCCGCTCTGCACTCGGAGACTCAGCGGAGCTGCTTTGGCTGGAAACTCCCGTGGTCACAGACATGGCTTGGCTGGTGTTGGGATCTCCTGGCCAAGGAGAAGAAGGGACGGAGCCCTCATTCCCTCCACTCCCAGCTTCACCTTGTGCCTCGCGGGGAGCAGGTGTTTGTTTCAGTCCCATCCCCCCAGTAAGGCCGAGTAGGCTGCAAATAAAACTCCCTGGGACTGAACCCCTGGGACCTGATTGCTGTTATGGCTGGGGACAGCAAACAAGCGTCACTGAATGCTCACCCCACCTCGTAGAGTGAGGTCAGCCCTGTTCCCAAATCCAAGCAGGGGTGGGGATCACCCATGTGGGTGCTTCTGGCCCTGGCAGAGAGCTGGCCATGGCTTTGAAGCATCCCTGGGAGATGGAGACCAAAATGCAGAGCTGCAGTAGTCACCCAGCTCCAGCAAGCCCCTGGCATAGCCTGGCACAAGGAATGCTGCCCCCCAGTCTTGTTCTCCACCCCTCATCCCCCTGAGCATCCTTCCTCCACACCTGGCCTCATCTGCGGGTGCAGGGCAGGAGGAGGCAGAGGAAGGGGAGGCGGCAGCCCGGCCGCCCCTTCCCACCGCGATGTGCGGCAGCCTCTCCCAGCACCCAGCCCGAGCAGTGCGCGGGGTTTGCTGGGTGCCAGGAGCCCGCCAGCACCACCTCACTGCGGGTCCGATTTCAAAGGCAGCCCCGATGAAGACGTTGGGGGAAGGCACAGCAAACAGACACCGTAATTGCGGTGTGCGCTTTCTCATCTCCGCGGCGAGTTGCAAAATGTGCCGCCTCCTCCCTTGTCAGCCGGGCTTTAATTGGCTTTAATGAAGAGGCAATTACATGATTTCAATTTTTAATTAAAGGGGGTGTTGCTGTAGGGGAGGGGGGACTGACCCCCTTCGAGCTTGTCAGTGGCACAATGGGAGATCTCTGGGTATGGTGTGCCAGGAGGGTTTTCGGGGGGCTCCTCCCTCATCCCCTGGGCTGGGAGGGCATCATGGGGGCTCTGGGCTGACTGGCAGGAGGAGATCGAAGCCAGATGCCTCTTAGCCATGCTGCTGGCATTGTAGATCTTGTCCCGGCATCCCCAGGCAAGCTGCAATCAGCTT
>VYZT01046940.1:25835-37206 GCA_013400735.1 Pomatostomus ruficeps
ATTTTATTTTATTTTATTTTATTTTATTTTATTTTATTTTATTTTATTTTGATCTATTTTATTTAATGCCAAGCAGTAGGCAGCTGCCCTGTGATAGAAACACCTTCCCTGTGACCCCACACAGTGAGCACCAAGGTGGGACTGACCCACCCAGCTCATGTGTTCATTTTTCCTGTAGCCACCACCTTGTCTGTCTGTCCCAAAGCATGACTGGAGAGGGAAAGATGGAGGCACGTGGTAGAAATCTCCCTTGGGAAGCAGTGATAATTGCAGGGCCCGAGCTGCTGGCTGAGTCTCCCTGTTTTATTGCTCTCTCTGGCAGCCAGGAAGCTGGAGCTTTGGCCTTGACTTGGTTCCATGTGCTGGGATGTCCTTCCTCATCATGTTTCAATAAAATATAATCGCTTTACGACTTCCTCTTGACAGAGATAAAAAAATCATTAAGAAAAAAGGCTGGCGGCTCTGTGGCTGCACTGCGCCCTCGGTGTTCCCTCCGCCCCAGCTGGTGCTGCTGGGCTTGCCCTTGGCTTGCAGGGCCAGATGGCCCCGGGACCACCGAGCTGCTGGCTGGGCATGGCCGGGCTGCCCAAGGCCATCGGAGCCCACAGAGCAGCGGCTGCAGGCAGGCAGGTGGCCGGGGCTGCACTATGGCTAGGGCCACTGCGCGGAATGTGGCTCCGGGGAGGGCAAGGGCAGAAGAAAAGGGAAGAAAAGGGAAAGAGGGCAAGGTCCAAGGTCCTTGTGAGCAACGATCAGTTCACTTGCTCGGCAAATATAGCTGGAGCTGGCTGGCGGCTGCTGCGTGGGCAGGCTGAGTCAGCCCCGCTGCCGACCAGCCGCCCCAGCCCACGCCAGATGGGAGAACAAGGTCGCCTTTACCCGTGGAGAAGTGAAACCTGCCTTTTTAAACTCCCCGGTGGGAGCTGCGACAGTCAGCACTGAGCCAGCAGCCTCCTCCCTGTGAAGGCCGGGGCTGAGATTCCGCTGCAGGCTCTCTGCCAGCCCCCTACAAGCACAAACCTCCTCCCTGCCTTCCCACTTCCTTTGCCCTGGGGTCCCAGGTGCTGGACAAAAGCCCTTGCTGCCCGCAGCAATCATTGATCACAGCCTCGTTTGTGGAGGGGACTTTTTTACAGTGACCCACAACCTGTTACCTCCCAGAAAAATGCAGTCTGCTCCCACAAAGACAGCTGCTTCTCCATGCCAGTACCTAGCTTTCTCACGAGATGAAGACCTTTTCCCCCTTTCGTCCCTTGTTACTGCTGGATGAGAAATCATTTGATCCAGGATGACATGCAGCAACTGCTTGTGGAGAAGGAAAATAAAACCGCCTTTCTGCAGTTCAGGCTGGGGAACAGGGTGCTGTGTGCCAGCAGTGGTGAGCAGCTGCCCTTCCCCTGGGGCAGCCCCATCCTCATCCTCATCTTCCTCCTCATCTGTGAGCAGCGATCACCGTTACAGCCTGGCTTCACACCATGAGAGGAGAGGCAGAAGCAGCGAGTGAGGCACCAAAGGACGGTAAATGGCTGTGGCTAAAGGGGATTTCTGGGTGCAGGTGTGGTTGTGCTTCTCCTGCCCCTGGTCAACACTCAAAGAGTTTTCCCATGGAGGAGGCAACCGGCCCTTGACAGGCAAGTGAAACAGGAGCAGCCATGAGTCACCAAAGATAAAGGTCAAGCTCTTTATCAGTCATGGGAGAGGCTGTGGGCTGGGTGTGCTGCAAAGAAATGTGCTCAGAGGCCAGCCAGAGACAAAAAACCCAGTGCCATGGATACCTCCGCCCAGGGGACCAGCCCAGGGGGTGCTGGTTTTCTCCTTCCCATTGCCCGTTTCCCAGCAGCATCTGGTGGTGATGAAGGGTTTCAGTGGTGCCAGGGGCCAAGTGGCGCCGACAAGGTGGTTAAATGGGTGGTTAAATGATCTGTGGGTGCTGAAGCACCCATATGGCTCCCACAGGGTACTTGGCTGTTGTCACGCGTTGCTGAAGTGGCCACAGATAAGTCCTGTCCTTCGTGGCAGGAAGAAAGGGGATGAACTCACTGGAATCAAACATTTTTCCTCCTGCTCTCACATAGTTTCTCCCTCCAAGGTCTCATGAGGAAAGCTAAGGCTGGAGAGGTGCCTGTGGGAGTCCAAAAAGGCTTTTAGAAAGGCCTTGGCAAAGAAAGGGGGCTGGAAGCATCTGTGTCGGAAACTCCAGCCCTGTTTTCCAGTATTTTGGCCAAATGTGTGGTTTGCTATTTGTGTTCTTTGGTTACTGCTCTTGCAAAGCAGGCACAGTCATGGACACACATCTCCTTTCTGGAGCTGCCCTGCCCATGGCCTCTCCAGCCCACGGCAGCTTTTGCTGCAGCCCTGGATCCCGCAGTTCTGACCAGGGTTTTCCAATTATGGGAAATGTGTCCGGTTCCATGCCTGACTCCTGCCCCAGTAAGGCTGGAAGAATGACTTAGTCATCCTGGCTGCCTGCCAAGCCATTTAACTCATTTTGCTCTGTTTGGAGGTTATTTCCAGGCTCCAAAGGCCAGCAGGACTACACACTTCAAATGTCCAATAGTCAATAAATGGATTGAGGGCACAAGGAATTGAAAGCAGTTTATCCATGCTGTAGCAACCCTGGTTACAACACCTCCAGAGAAGCTCAGATAAACCCATTCTGGGTGGTAAATGCCAGTCAGGGATACCTGACCTTGCCCAAAGAAAGGAACCCTCTTCTAATGGACACCAGCAATTTGGGATTAATAGCTAAGATTTTGTGATATTTGTCCCAGCCAGCTCTCAGTGATTACCCCACAGCAAGGGGGTTTCTGTGTTTTAAGCTATCACACAGCTTTAGAAAGGTCCTGAGTTTTCAGATCAATGCAAATAACTCCCCACATCTCCACAGCTGTACCAGACTCTGGGATAGAGCCCCACTGAGCTGACAGTGGATGTGCAAAGGGGAAGATGTGGGAGCCAGGTTCCAGGGGAGACCCCTGGCAAAGGGGAACAAAGCTGCCCCCAATAAAGCAGCAGGATGCCCTTGGCTGAGCATAACATCTCTGTCCTGCTCCCCTCAATACTCTGTGCCATGGCTGCATCCCCCTGGCTCATCAAGCAGGGTCTTTAACCTGGGTGCTGGCTGCCCTGCCTCCAGGGAAATCTATTTTTGGCTCGTCCCTGGGGAGCAGAGCCTGGCCAAGGTTATGTGCCAAGCACCCTCATTTCCTCCTCTTAACTGCTTCCCTGCTTTATCACAAACTTTCTCACTTCATCTTTTTTCCCACTCATAAATGCTGCAGTCACTGGGCTCCCAGACTGCCCTGAGCCACTGGGCCACCAGGCTCAAGCCCATCTCCCAAAACGCTGGCTTTTTCCTCCCTCCACAAAACACACAGAGGTTTCTTCAAACCCATTTCTCCCTGCCAGCAACTTGTAGTTTCTCTAACAGAAAAAAGAAAAAAAATCCTCAGCTTTTTATGGCTTCAGATTTCCCTTTCACACCTCCTGGCTCAGCCAAGCGGCACAGGGACCACCAGGAGGAGAGTAACAGCATCACTGGTGCTCACCCAGCCCCAGCCCCAGGTCTCAGCCTGGTGGGACATGCCCTGAGCTACTCATTGCAAATATTTGCCCAGGTGGGGCCAGCTGTTTGAGCATGAGATGGGCTGAGTAACCGGCAGGAAAGAAGAAAGTTTGACTTTTTCATTTTAGCCCTGTTGGCAAATACCAACTCGAGGAGCAAGCGGACTCCTGCTATCCCCCGCCGCACAAGCCACAAGGCAAAGGACAGGTACAAATTGGGAGGCATGTGGAGTTTTTATAAAGACCAACATCCACAGCTCAGGACTGTTTAACTCACCCCAAACAAATTCATTTGGTGGTTGGAGTGGGGAAACTCCACTCCAAATCAGTGACAGGTTAGATCTGAGAAAACCAATCAGAACTGGAAAAATACACATTGGTGATTCCCATTCTTCATTTTATACCACGTTTTTAGGATTTTTTTTCTCCCCCATGGCTTTCAGATGCCACTGAAGGACCTGAAGCTGATGCATAGAGAGTATTTTTTGCATTTTAATCCACCATATCAGACACTTGTTTCCCTCCGGCCTTCCTGTGCACTGCCAGCCAGGCAACAGGGCATCCTCAGCTCCCGCTGGCTGCACCAGCAGACACCTGGCCATGGGCACAGGTTTAGTGGGGAATAACAGGGTAATGATAGCAGGTAAAGATCACAGCAGTCAAAACACTGGCAAGGAGGTCAAAGACTCGGGAGAGGACAGGCAGAAAAAGAATCCTAAACCCGCATCAAACTGCTTCCCTTTACACCTGCCACAGTGCAGTGTCCCCGCTTCAGAAAGAAAAATTGGCAGCCAAAGGATGATGTGAAACACAGTATCAGCTCTACCACCTGGCAGGCCACACAAATCCCAGGTGTCCAGGAGGGAAAGGATGCTCTTTTTTCTCCACCTGCTTCCCACAGCCAGGCCCTGGCCGCTGCTGGGAATGATGCACTGGAGGAGCTTCTTTGTGATGGCTTCCCAGCCCTCCTGGAGACAGGAAACATCCCAAAGCTGGACAGTACCATGACCTTATATTCCCCCTAACTTCCTAAAGTTTGATGATGTTGTGGTTAGGCAGTCCTGTGATCCTTTTCAGTGTTTATTCTAAAAGTTTATACAGTTTTTAAAAAGAGGCAAAACTCAGAATGCAGGGGCAGGAGGATGTGCCAAGCAGGGAGCTCAGTCCTGCGGCACAGGGACAGCCAGGTGAGGACACGGGTCCCGCTGACGCCTGTGTGACACAGGACATCCCGGCACTCATCAGTGCGGGACCTGCCACAGGCTCCACACACAGATAAAGACGGGACAAAGACGGATAAAAGCCACTTCCCTGATCCCGGCAGATTTCGAAAGGACAGGTAATGTGGAGCAGTGACCTTCAGTGTGCAACGTCAGCATATTTCTGCAGAGCCTGGCCCTTCACAATCTCCGGTAAAAGCCGTTGCTGTAGCACAGCAGGGTAATAAAAGGCTGGCTGGCAGCAGGCAGGCAAAGTCGGGCTGAATGGCATGAGCTGAAACCACCAGGGACTTCCTAGGAAAAGAGCTCATCAGTGTCAGTCCAGGCTGAGGTCTCAGGCATGTATTACTGGTGCTGAAAAATAAAGATATCCCAAATATTTGTCCCAACATATTTAGTTCAGGAAGTTGAATGCTTCAGCAGGGGAATGTCCCATCATTTTAAAACTGTGAGCTGTAGCCTAAACCATTTCCTGAGCTCACTGGACATGGGAAAATGTTGACAGCATTCAGAGGGGTCAGGAAGTAACCTCATAGTTCATGGCAGTGCTTGGCAAGCCACTGGCTGGGCTTTCCCTTCCCTTGGCAGAAGGGGAAGCACTGAGTCACCATGGGTCCCACGGCAGCCAGGCGATGGGGCTCTGTGCTCCCCACTGACACCTCAGGGTATTCATGGATCCCCCCATGGTGCTCAGCAAGCTGCTTTGTGAGGGTGATCCTGAGAACAGGCTGTATCGAGGTCTACCAGAATCTAAACAGCACTCCTGGAACAAACCCAGCCTGTGGGGTCAATACCTTCCTCACCTGCACGAAGATGCATCCAGGCTCCTCCAAGCCAGGCCAAGCTACACAGGGACTTGCAGCAACTTTCTACCTGTTGTATTTCTGCCACACAGGCTTGAAATTGGGCCAAGATGCTCAAAGATACGTGTGTTAGAAGGAGGACCAACAGCTCAAAGGACCAGGTAACACAAGACTTCTTTTCCCATTTCTGTTTTAGTAATCAAACTAAACACCTACACATTGTCCCAGCCTGGGGAACACACTACACATACAGTCAAGCCCAGGCTGCTGGGAAGAGACAGAGCAAAAAGCCCCTCTCCCCCCAGCTTTTAATCCCAGTATGGAACTTAAGTGCCTGGAGTCCTCCTAAGCAGGTTTGATTTGGCACACTCCCATCCTTATTTGGCTGTCTGCTGCAGAGCACAGCCAAGGCCTGGCTTACTGGAAATGACATCTTTACTTCCCAGCCCCTCACAACTGCTCCATGACAGTCTGCAGCAGTTTACAATACATAATGGTAACACACTGAGTCAGTGGGATGAGACATTTCAAGCTTCTCAGGAAAAAAGAGTCTTAGTCAGATAAATATTAGTAAATTGAGCAAGCTGGGCTACGTGCTATTGCTGATTAATCCATAGCTTGCGTATGGTACAAAAAAAAAGAATCTCACAGATTAAGCAAAGACACTTCCTCTGCTGCCCCTGTTTAAATTAACCCAAAAGCCTTGCTGCGTATCTTTTACTGTAATCACTTAACAAACAGCCTTGGTGGTCTTCATCCCCCTGGCTGAGACCTTTCCAAGTGAACTGCCCCTAAGAGAAGAGCTTCTTCACTTGAGCTTGACCATCTTGTAGGAATGTACAGGAGCAATGTACCTGAGCCCCTTCTGCGTTCCTGGAAAGACCTGAACACACCCAAGGGAGACTAAGCTCCCTCACAAAGCTTCTCCTTTATGGGCAGCTGGTCCTGATGAGCTCCATGCCCCTCCAGGAGGTCCTGCCTGCAGAGGGACTGGCACCCATCAGCTCACCAGTGGAGTTTGAAGGGATCCAAAGGCACCAGTTTGTCCCAGGACATTTCTGAAGGAAGAGAATAATAAGGAACTATAACCAGAAACTTCCCAGAGATACTCTGGAATAGTCTAATAATAATTTTTTTTAAAAATTAAGGAGTATAAAGATATGAAAAAATGGAATAAAATAGGAATAACATGAAAAAGCTCTGCTCATCACAGACTTTTCCTGGTAACAACCCACACTTGTAGTTTACAGCTATTTAGGGTTTTTGGAGTACAAGTTTCCTAGGAGACCTAGTGGTCACTATACTGAGCTCCAGCTAAAAGTGCCTGTGGATACAGCTACGCCCTAATATAAACATGGAGGGCAGCAATTTACAAGGCAAGACCATATGTTTCTCTGTTACTAATCGGCTTCAGCTGCCAGGATTACAATGTCAGTCCTGTAAACCAGCTTTTTCCCCTACAGATGTCATGCTGAAATCATTATAATAAAAGCAATTTTACAGCCTTCAGTCTCCACTTCCCTCTGCTGCTGAGAAGCCTGCATTAGCGCTGGCAAAACTGAGGGTCCTTCTCCAGGGACAGACCAGGATTACAGAGGCACAATGGGAATAAACCCAAGACAGCTGCAGGAATGCCAGTACCCTGCAATGGCCGATAGCTGCAGCTTGAGCTCCTGCATCTTTTGGGAGGGAGATGCAATGTTGGGGTCAGCTGGAAACCTTGGCAGGATAAATACATGGCTAAATCCCACAAAA
Organism: Pomatostomus ruficeps; assembly: GCA_013400735.1. Lineage (NCBI taxonomy): Eukaryota > Metazoa > Chordata > Aves > Passeriformes > Timaliidae > Pomatostomus > Pomatostomus ruficeps. Next base: position 33,178 of record VYZT01046940.1, read on the forward strand.
AGGCCAGCAGGTCCCACCGATGGGCACACGGGGAGTTAAATTGAGAAAACGCCCATTTTTTTTGCATTTTTCCTCAGTGTGATCCCTGTCCATCCTCATCCTTGACCTTAAAGCACGGGCAGCTCCTGGCAGTGCCTGCATGGCTGCCATGCTTTGTTACCATGACTCACGTAGCTAAGGCAACCCGACGTTGCCAGGAGCAGGGTACATGATGCCTCATACTCGGAAATGATGATCAAATCCCTTCTCTGGAGCAGGCACTCACTTCAGAGACATGTGTCAGGGCAGGGCCATTGATGCAGCCTGCAAGAGCTGGCGCCACCAGCCCACCCATCGAGGCTCAGTGGCTCAGTGTGGCCATCCCATCCCACACCCATGAAAAAAATCCCTACACACAACACACACACACTCGTACAAACACCCTCCCTCAGTGGGCCAACACTGTTCCCTTCTCCTGGGAGAGGGATGAAGCCACACTTCCATGCCAAATTGCCATGTAGGCTTTTAAAAATGCCCCTAGTAGAATGGAAATGGATTTGGGCCAAAGCAGGCAGTGCTGTCAGCACCCCTGGCGAGTGTGGGAAGAGGGAGACATGGCTCCCATGTGGGACAAGGCTCCTGTGGGACAAGGCTCCTGTGACTGAATGCAGTCCGTTTCCCATCACCTTCCCCTGGTTCACACTCCCCACTGTGTTATTTCCCCCCTCTTTCTAAGAACAGAGACGAATTCCTAAATTTTGAGATTCCTGGAGATGTCTTGTATTTGGGGGCAAGGAAGGGTTGGTGCCTGATGAGTTTATATTGAAGGCAGCCATAGTAGTTGTGTTTGGGAGCTCCCACACTGTCAAGGCAGAGCCACGGTGACGTGCTGGGTTGCAAGAAAAAAATCCCTTCTCTTGCTCTCACTGGCAACACAACTAAACCCAAACCAGAGGGAGTGACAGGTTCCTCCCAGCTGCCATCCCCAGCTTGGACAGAGACAGCAGCAGCACCTGAGCTGCAATCACCCAGAGCTGCCATTAGCTGCAGCTTGATCATGGCCCTTAATTATCGAAACCTTCCACTACCTACACGTACTCACACCACCCTGTGACACTTGTCCCAGGTTTGGTGCCAGGGTACCATGCAGGGCTGCATCACAAATCTCACCCCTCTCCCCAGATGCTGAGATGAAATCAGCGCTCTGCTGCCAGCACTTCACTGAAGTTATTAACCCTTATTATTTAAAAAAATGGGGCAAAATAGATATTTTTTCTTTCCTCAGGCAAAACTAATGCTATATACTTGTATCAGCAGTGACCAGCTGCCATGGCATGCATTAGGATTAGGGCTGTGCTACTTACTTGTAAGCAATTACCGTGTTTCCTGGTCTGGATTGTGCTGAGCTCCTTGCAGCTCACCATTCTTCCCTGAGAAAAGTTCCTGTAGGAGATTGCTCATGATTTGGCTCTGCTGCCCATTTTGGATTCAACTACAGTCACCTTTGCTTCTGTCTCAGTAAATGTAATTAAATTTTAAAACCTACTTTACAGAATTTCTGTGTGGTCACAATGGCGGAGACCTAAAATTATGGTACTTTAATGTACTGGACTTTCTTTTTATTCTTTTATCCACCTAACTAACCCATCTTAGGTAAAAAAGTGGAGCTTTCATAAAGTGGACATACGTTCAATACTAGGGGCCCTGTTCTGCAAGAACCTACCTTTTTCCACTGTGAGTAATTTCTTCACTTCCTTTCCTTTTTTTTTTTTTTTTTTTTTTGTTCCCCTAGTAGTTTTCTAATTTGGCCAGCATTAAGGTAAGTTTACTGAGGTGACAGCTGAGGGAAGCTTTGAGTATTTCAAAATGATGGATAAATGCACAAGAAAAATCACTCAGATGAAAGCAAAAGCGGAAAGACAGAGACCAAAGTGGGCTGCTGACCCTGCATCTACAGATACAACTTTCATGTAAAAGGAAATTCAGGTTCTTTTACTAAACTTTTGAAGCAAGGTGTGCACAAACATGCCAAGTCCTGCAGCCTTTCCACACCAGGAGCCTTCCTCCAGATGTTCCTTGTGTGCTCCTGACTTGCTGCCTGGTTTTTATGCTCTTTTTGAAGTGGTGTCCCATTTCCTGTGCACAAAGACTATTCCTGGTTTCATTTTGGGGACAAATTAAAAATATCCTAATTTCTGCTTAACATCCAGCTCTGCTTCTGGTTGGCTTCAGCTCCCTTATTCTTACAGGGCCTTTTGGTCAGAAAGTTGTTTTACAGAGCAGACCGGCATCTGCCCTGAAAATGTAGATGTGCAGCCTAATTGTAAATCAGTCTGGGCTGCTCCCCTCACTGAAACAAAATAAATCACACTGAAAAGTGAGCTACAGTGTTGGCTCTCAGGGAAAAGCCCGCAGCTCTTCACATGCCAGGGCACAGCTCCACATATGGTCCGCAGCCTCTCCCCTACCCCACAAGCAGTGATGGCCACCGTGGTATTCCCAGAGCAATTCCCGGCCCATCCCTCCCTGAAAAGCTCAGCCAAACCATTCCTGTCTCATTCATCAACCCTGGGAGCATCACACAGCCCCCACCTTTTTTCCAACCCTCCCCACAGATGTGCATGCTGCAGTGAATTATCAAAGCGTGGCCCTATACTCCAGCAGATGAATGATTTGCAGCGGAAATGGGTTTGGCTCTAGCTCAGATTTGTTCCCGGGAAATGGGCTTCTGACCCTGCCGAAGTCCCTGGGAATACTGCCAACCTCTTCAAAGGGGCCAGGCCTTGCTTTGTAAGCTCACCTCTGGGGTTTGGCTTGCATACACCTATAGAGGCACCGGTCGTTCAAGGAAGGTGGTGGAGGAGAACAGGGCTCAAAGTCCAAAGGGTGATGTTGCACATGGTGCATACCTGAGCAAATACTGCTGGAGAAGCAGCATGAATGAGTTCATTAAGCACAGCCCTGCCCTTGGCTGCAGCATGTAGGCAGTGGCTGGGAAGCTGGATCAGCCTTGTGTCAACTGTCGTGAAGGAATGACAAAATGAAAGGTGTCCCAAGAGGAAGGGACTGCAGGCTCACACGTGCCTCTTAAGTATCACCTCCAGCTGCCACAGCCTTTACTGATTTCCCCATGGTCTTGGGCACTGGCCAGGCTATAACCGTAGTGCATTCTGTGGAGGAGGGAGTGAACTAGGGGAAGAAAATGGGATAAATCCAGTGATTACGGGGGATAATAATAAGGGGAAGCAGTGTTAATGCAAAACTGGAGAGGTGGGTTGCCCTGAGGAAAGGATGAAGGAAGGGCTGATGGTGATGGTGCAGAGCTGGTGGGATGCAGGGCCTCAAATGAAGCTGGTGGGCTTGGACAGGCCCTGGCTGAGACTCTTGGGGTGACCAGGGGCTGGACTCAGACCAGATGCCCATGGGATGGGCAGCAACCCACCACAGGCTTGGTTTGGACCCCTCTGCCGCAGGTGGAGATGGTGCCAGGGCAGACCCAATGCCCAGAAGATGCCCAGATCCAGGCCCCTAGGAACACGGTGTTGGGAGCATTGTGTACCCCACTGGGGATCTGAGAAGCTGCAGGGAGTGCTCAGAGGGGCAAGATGGGGGTGTCTCAGATCACAGGGGCCCCATCCTCACCGGGGGGGCTATACCTGATGGGCAGAAGAAACATGGGTGGGGAGGGGAGTGGGCAGACAGGACTGGGGTCCCCCCATGCGGTGCCCACTGTGCCCCTCCACACGGCAGCAGCAGCGACGAGGCCCTCGGGGAGGCAGCCCCTGGGGAGGCACCCCCTCCCCACCCCCGGCCCACCCGGGGCAGCCTCCAGGACCCTCCCCCTGTGTNATCGCGGCACGGCTCGGTCATCGCCGCCCGAGCAGGAGTCGGAGCAACAGTGGGAGCCATCGCCGGGGAGCGAGGATGAAGATGCAAGCCGAGGTGATCCGCGAGGGCGAGCTGGAGAAGCGGAGCGACAGCCTTTTCCAGCTGTGGAAGAAGAAGCTGGTGGTGCTGACCAAGGACAGCCTCAGTCTCTTTCCCGACGGG
>VYZT01046940.1:37309-95011 GCA_013400735.1 Pomatostomus ruficeps
CCAAGTACATCTACTTCACCATCGTCACCAAAGACCGCAAGGAGATTGACTTTCGGTGTCCGGACCAGAGCTGCTGGAACGCCTCCATCACCATGGCCCTCATCGACTTCCAGAACAAGCGGGCGATCCAGGACTTCAAGAGCCGCCAGGAGATGGAGCAGGCGGCGGGCACCCAAGAGCGGCGGCTGGCCCGGGCGCCCTGAGCCGCCGCCGCCGCCCGCCCGGCCGGCCCGGCCCCAGGTGAGCCCTNCGCGCCCCGGCACCGCGCCGTGCTGCCCGGCCGCGCCAGCGCGGGGCTTGCGGGAGCGCTGCCCCGTCCCGCTCCATCGCGGGGCGTCTGGCCCTTTGCCCGACGCATCGCGGGGAATTTCTGCCGGGAGCCGGACTTCTGCAGTATGCCGAGAGGACGGCGTGGGGGTGGCGGGGAATAAGAAACGGCACTTGGCAATGCTTTCCTCACAGAATCTGCTAAAAAAAATATGTGAAAATAAATGCTCAATGCTTACTCTCCTTTAAATCCCCGCATTTTTTTTCCCTGTGCCTTGCTGTCCTGCTTGTTTAACTAACCCACTTTCTCTTGCTACCTTTAGAGCATACCACTGGACGATAAACCAGATCGAGTGTCTTGGACTGAAATGGGACAGGGTACCAATGAAGGAAAGCAAAGAAGAGAGCTGGAAGCAGCTTGGTTTTCTCCAAGCCCGTTGTGGCTGCTGAGCAAAGAGCCCTGAGCTTTGCCTGAGATGCATAAAGAAAAACCAAAGACTTTTGTACAGGACTTCTAGCAAAGCGTCCACGTGTTTGGAGTGGCACAGCTTTGTGAACTATTATCTTCTATTTATGAGATGCAAGGAAGATTCAACACTGACTGGTGGTGTTAAACACAGTTTAAATTATTTGTAGTATCTATATTTGTATTTATTTTGTTGAATGTCTTTCAGCAGTTACTGGTCTTAATATTGCTATTGCATTAATGTGTCCATTCCAAATAAATTACTTGAAATGTTCACTTTTTATTACTGTACTCTGGGCTGCTGTAACTTTTGTTGAGGCATATCTGTGGATACAGCAGTGGTGAAGTGGCTTAAAAAGCATGGGTAAAGCTTGGCTTTTTGGTGCCCTGAACTGGGCAGTGGGAGGTGGAGAAAGCCCAGATAAACCGTTTGTGTTTGACCTTGTTTTCCTATCAGGGAGGGAAAATGTGTTGAGGTTCAGTTCTGGTCAGTGATGGAGATAGAAAAGCCTACCACAGCTTGCGTAAAGTGCTCCTCTAGAAGCTCTTTCCCGTAAAATTGAGCAATGGCAGCTGCAGAAGGCGCAGGAGCTCCCTGCCCTAGGAAAATGCTGCTCTTTGTGAATGCCCTGCGTCCTCCTCCAGCCCCCATAGCTTAGTCCTGTGCTAAGGCACAAAACTGGATTCTTGGTTTCGGAATAAGAGCGCCAACGCTCCATGGATTCCTCAGCTTTGTAGCAAAGCAAGCTGAACTCGCTCTCCTCTCTTCCTTCACCTCTGCAGTCTCTAGACAGAATTAAATTTCACCAGGATAACTGAAGAATGGAGGCAGGCTCTTTTCCTATAGCACCCGGACCAAGAAGCTTGGAAAAAAAATCAGCTGATTTTTTGGATAAAAGTACTGAAGTTCTCTTTTGTGAGGCTCAATTCTCACTAACTAACCTGGGCTTCCTCGAGAGCAGTGCTGCAGCACATGACTGAACTCCGGCAGTCAGGACTGTGAGCGTAGCAGGCAAAGTACTTACTCCAAACTTGGTCATTTCCAGCAGGTAATTTCCCCTTCCCAATATCAGCACAATTCTTGCAGGAGACTTTGTACTAAAGGAAGTTGCGAAGTATGCAATTGCATAAGCCTGTAGTAAGAGTGAGAGAGACTCAGGACGGAGGGGGGGAAAAAACCTGGAAGGAGGCTTGGCCCAGTTTCTGGAAGTGGCAGGGAGGCTCTGGCACTGCAGCCGGGTACGTCGGGGCTTTGCATCCTCCTTGCATGTTGCTGGCAGCTCGTGCACAGGCAAGGTTGCACATGACTGAGCTGTGGATGTAGCAAACCTCTGGCCACAGCATTTGGAAGCCTGTGGCCTCAGTGCCTCCTCTAACCTGAGAATGTTGGAGATGCATTTAACGAAACAAAACAATACTCAAAAGCAGATGTGTTTTACCCCCCATTTTTTTCTTGGTGCCCTTTCAGGGCGGTGAAATAAAAGGCCAAACCAGAGCAGTGGCTCCTAATCCCTTCAGTTTCAGTGAATCCAAGCAGGAATGCTGCCTGACAACAGCTGAGGGTCTGGGGCTGTTGCCTGTCATGACAGCCACTGCTATGGGGGGAACCCGATAGCTCCGGAGGTCCCATGGCCCCCAGTTGCTCCAGCATGGCTCCAAGACCTTTGCAAACTGATCTGTCCCTTACTCTAGAGGCAAATGTTGACAAAATGGAAGGATTGTTCAAATTGTTTTATTCTAGGTTTACAGAATCAAAATAAAACTCAAGAATTTATTTCTGTGGAAAAAAAATAAGGGGGTTACTTTCTTGCAACTGTATTATTGGCTTTTCATCTCTCCCAGTGGGATTTTACTCTTTAAGAGGTAAACAAACAAACCTAAATTGACCATTAGCTGTAAATAGCCGAAGGAGGAGACTCCAAATTGTTTATATAAAACTCCACCAATGGTTGGACCCACCGTCCGGGTCAAGGGCTGCACTGAGGCGCAAATCCCAAGCATGGCACCTAGGAGAGATGGCAGAGACACAGAGGGTGAGAGCAAGTCCTGGCACAGAAAAGCAGAGAGGAGCACACGGGATCCCCTTCATCCCTGATGCTGCTCCCCTGCAGTAGTAGCAAATAATTTAAAATAATTTCTTGCATTACTTTATAGCGGTCCAATTAGGGTTTGTTCTGGCTGGGGACTCCTGCAGGCATGGGGACCAGTTTCCACCACGAGCCAGCTCAGCTCTTTCCTGAGCAGTCTGGGCAATCACAGCATTGCCCAAAAGGCAAGTGGGTGCTCACCACTGCCATCACCAGGGTCCAGGGATGCCTTTGGCACCAGAAGGTGCTCTGAAAATCGCACCTGGCAGGGCTGGTAACTACTGCATGGGATTAGGGATGGAGAGGTTAATTTCTAGGGTCATGTTTGAGACTTCCTAGCAATTCACACAGATTCTTCCAATCTCCTAATTACCTGAGTGGGCCCTGTTCCACCCAACCTACTACTGCCATTTACACTAGCAGGAGTGAGGCGGTTGGGTCTAACTAGGTTTTTAAGAATAAATAAATAAAACCACAGATAAAGACAGAACCCCCTTGAGATATTCCCCCACCCCCTTTGCGAAAAGAGCGGGTATTTTCATTGGGATGGATAGGCGAGCCCTTCTCCCGGCTGGGCCGGTTCCCTCACATTTGCATCCATAACAGGAACCCGGTGGATGGGGAAGCACCTCCAGTTTGACAAAGGCAAGGGTTTTTTCCACATGCAGATGGATGCCCAGGACATCCCCTGGGACACAAGGCTGTCCCACGCACACCCAGTATGCTCTTTTGTCCTGCAGTCTTTGTTCAGGACAGCTGTCGTGTTCAGAGGAGCAGAAAATACCTGGCCAGCCACAAAATCATTAGCCCCTAACAGTGGGAGGAACAGCAAGCTGGCAGTGTATTCAATAAGCTTGTGCCCAGCTCTGAAATGATGTTTGCAATTATTTTACTATCAGTATGATTATTTGGGTTACTGGCATCAGTTTTCCAAGACACATGTTGAGGTGTTGTCACCACACACCTGAGAAGGATGAGGAGAATGCTGCCCTGTATGCACGAAGATGTGGAGCTGAGTGCGATATTTAACGTGGGCAGCCACGGGGAAATGATCCCCAGCTCCCAGAGAGAACAGGCAGCCAGGTGTCTGTGTAATGCCGGGCAGTGACTGCTGGGCTTTTATCAGCATGCTTAAAATACTTGTGCAATGAGCCCAAGCCAAGGGTGTAACCATGTGGAGAGGGAAATCTCCCGGGAAGCGCTGCAGAGCACTCCTCCCGCGCATGGGAACACAAAGGCGATGGGTGGGACCTTGCCTTGACCCTTTGCCAATGGGAACCATCCCACAACCGCCAAACTCTCTGGGCAGGTTTTGCAATTATTTTTTCCCCTCTAGGTGTTTGAATTAAACTAATTACTACGTGCAATTGCCAAACTGGCTCTTATGATTGAGGAGGCACTTTTTTCCCTTTCCTTTTTTTTTTTTCTGGAGCAGAAATCCATCCTCTTAAAAGGCTGGGCTCTCCCTCTGCACTTCTCCAACATGTTGCTGAGAAAGATAATTTCTGTTTAATGGGCTTAAATTAGATCCCTCGTGTCAGACGCCCTCAGGCTTTGGGACATTGTAAATCTCAGCTCTGCGGCATGGCCTTAGCTCTCTGGCAAAACTGCACATGTGATGGGTCTCATTTAAGGCAAGACCTTTAACTGGGACAAGTCACCACGTCAGCAGAAAATTTCCTGCATTGCTTTGCGCAGCTGTGCCAATGCACATGCTCACCTTCTTTCCCAGAGCTATCCCACTTTTTGCACCTTCCCTGCTCTTTTTTCTCCCTCTCCAGCTTTTTTTCCTTCCTTTTTCCCATACCTGGGATGACCTGTGCCTGCTGGGAGCCCATCCTCCCCTCCCACCCCAGATCTCCTGTGCTCCCGTAGGTTTCAGGGCAGGGTGCTGGCAGCTCTCCAAGACGGGCGACTCCTTTCCAGCTCACATCCTGTTGCCGAGCTCGGATGATGGTGCTGGCCCAGATCAGCCACATGCCCATGGGGCAATCGGGTTTAACCATTAGGTCACTGTCGCCAGCGGCCGCCTTTGAACCCACAAAGCTTGAGCAAAGCTGGGGGGTTCGGTGCCCCGAGCCCTGCCTGGCTGCATACTCTCTTCCTCAGGTTCTGACGCACAAATACAATAAGGACACATGGGCCCGTTACGCACGGAGGCTCTGCTGGGCTTCCTGCCTCCCTCCCCCGGGAGCAGGAGGGGCATCTCTGCAGGAACAAGACCTCCATTCTTGGGGAAGGACCAGGGCTGACAAGGAGTGCTTGTGTGAATGCAAGTCCCCCTGGGCTTGGGGCTGCCCTCCCACCAGCTCACACATCCAGCTGAACAGCACGTGCCTGTGCGGCTGAATTTTCTCTTCCTGCCTTTGAAGATGAAGAGAAGGGGAAAAAAAAATCAAAGGGAAACTAATTAAATAATTTCTGCTACCTTTGCTTCTGCGCAAAGCCCCAGCCATAAGCAAAGAGCAAGCGCCAAACTCATCAGCCTTGAAAGGAAGTGCCCTTGGATCGGATCTAAAGCGGGCTGATGGGTGCAAGGGATAGTGCCCTGCCTCCTCCCACTGCTCCCTTTCCGAGACGCCTATTTAAAATGCAAGGATGCATGACTCAGAGTCTAGCAAGGGCTACACTCCTGCAACACCCCATCTGTCCCAGCCCTGTGCTGAGATGGACACCTGAGCTCAGCCCAAACTCCAGCTCCTTCAGAAAGCCCATTCCTGACCCAAAGAAAAACCTCCGTGGGTTCTACCAGCTGGAAGCTGGCAAAAACATCAGGAAAAGACAGCAGCAAGGCTCAAAAGTGATGCTTCCAAAGGCAAATTCTCAGTGTGTGATTTCCTTGCATTAACTAAAAGTTGTTGCAAGTGAGTGCTAAGGTTTTTGACACAGTGACAGCAAAGCTTTTCCGTAAAACCGGATTTCCATGCTCATAGTGAGGGTTTCTAAAGTGCTACCAAGAAAGTCTCTTTGCAGAGCTGGACTCCAGCTCCCACAGGAAGGAGCAGCCTTTAGGCTGCTGTATGGGTGGAGCAGCCTTTGTGGGGTGCTACCCACGGCCAGGGATGGATGGCAGGCATTTTAATAGCTGCATTTCTCTGCGAGACACCCACGCCATCACTGCTGCAGCTGCTGGAAAGGCAGCCCGCCGGCTCTGCTGTGTCAGGCATTCCTGCCTTCACCCCGGCCCCTGCCTGGGTACATCCAAAACCAGCACAAAACCATCAGATGCCTCTAACCCCAGAAATGTTGCAAGAAAAAGCACAGTTTGAAAGGTGAGGGACGGGGAGGAGTGTCAGAGATAACATTTTCTCCCAGTGCCACAATGCTTCGCACCAGAGCGTCCCTCCGTTGTATGCCCAGTTTTGAGCCAGCTGTAACTCTGCATTTGAAGTAGCACTTGGCATGACATCAGCCCAGAATGGACAGGCACGGGAAAGCCCTCAGGAGCCCATGGCATCCCCTGATGACCTGCAACCTGCTCCTGAGCATCTGCACAGCTCTGCAGACTGCCTCCATCCCACCCTGCAATCCTGCCCGGCCATGGGGAGACCATCCATTTTGCCGAGGCACAAGCTGGCCTAACAACATATGCAAGCAGGGAGCAGAGTGAGGCAACTAAACCCATTTTCCTCTCTGACCAAAGCTTACCTCCGGGCTCCAAGAGCTAAGCACTGCTCTGATTTTCCTCACAAAACCCCTTTGAGAAGAGCCTGGATGAATTCCAGCTTGGTTGTATGTCCCAAAGCTGCTTGGTGCCCTTCCCCCTGGCTCTTCCTCACATGAACATTGCTCCAAGTCATGAAGCAGTAAATTTTCTTCCTGGCTGAGCAGAGAGGCTGAGACTCTTCCCAGGAAGGTGAAGACTGGGGGTAAGTGGTCCTCTCAGGTAGAAATATCCCACTCAAAAATCACAAGCTCCCAGCATCTGTAGGAGATGCAGTGGGGTCAGCTCTACAAATAAACTGCTGAAGTGATTTTCAGAAAAGCTCTTCACCCAGAAGCATCTCAAAAGTGCTTTATAAACTTCACTAATGGGCTGTCCAAACTACAGCTCCCATTTTTGGTAGGGTCTGTGCACAGATATCTGCTCAGAGAGCCGCTAGAGAAGATGAAGGGTGCAGACTGGCATCCCAGAAAGCCTCAGCTAAAGCAGAGACACTCCTGGGTACGTGCTCTGGGAGCAAACCCTGAAAGGGCTCGAGCAAAAGACATCAAACTAGGTTAAGCCAGCTCCATCCTGGCACAATCTCAGCCAGGCTCCCATGACAATAATGTAGGCATATTTCCTTCATCAACAGAACTAAAGCCCCAGGTATAAAGATTTAAGTGTCTACCACTGCTGTCTTGCACAGAGAAATACAGTAACTCTGACTGAAACAAGGCCAAAAGAGAGAGGGGGGCAATTATTGCATCAGACAAAGCATGTTTGCAAAGAGTAATCCAGAATCCCTTCCTGACATGCCGTAAATTAAAAGCTGTGAACAAGCAGCCCTCTCTGTCACTGTCACAGCGGAAGAGTAGCATTTTTTGGGGCTTTTTTTAACATACCTTGGCTTTCTATGGAAAGGAGAGTTTGGGAGAGCCTTCCCTTTCTGTGCCCACCACTATGGCGTCAGCAGGCAGCACAGGACTGGGAGCACTGGATCGTGGGATATTTACTCAAGGCTGTTCAAGTCCATCCTGTATTAGCCCCACCAGTCCCTGTTCATCTGCTCTGCTGACACCCATTGTGTGCCCAGCCAGATCTGGGCACTCACCAGGAGTGTGCCCCAGTGCTCCACAGCGGCGGTGGGAGCTGGGAAGTGCCCAGTGGGCTCAAAAGTGAGAAAACACCAGTCTGGTCATTTTTGATGAGTCTTACCAGTGTCGGAGGAGGGCACAGCCTTGGTGAGGATGCTGTCGGTGATGGTGGCCAGCATGCTGAAGGCAAACACCAGCGGCACCGCAATGATGCAGTAGTGCCACACGGTCCTCATCAGGGCCTAAGGGACGGGACACAACGGACCACAGATCATTAGAGTGCACAAATGGTGACTTTGTAGCAAGAAACAACCTGGAAGAAGATCACCGGTCAAACCCATGCCTTAGATAAATTGCGGGAGCCACAAATGATAGGTGATGGTGTGGCTTTGGCCATTGCAGGGTCTTTCACATCCTGCCATTTGTCTGCAATGAATTATTCCAAGCATGTGCAGCGAACGATACCCTACAGCCTGGCAGCATGTTTCCCCGGCACTGCTGTGGGTATTTTTAGCGTTTGGGAATTAGTGATGTCCCTGCACCCTTCCCCCTGTCTTCTGTCTTCTGTCCAACTCCGGGGGAAATGTTGAACAGCAGATGTATGTGGTGTACTTCAGGAAGCTTCCATTACTTATACAAAACAGCCTAGAGAAGGCTTTTTGGTTCATTATCATAAATAATTAAAACTAAACTGAGCCTGTCAAAATAAATGAGCATGGTGCATTATGTAACACCGTACCTTTGGGATTTCTAATCCTGTTCTGCTGCTTCCCTGCTAATAAATTCACCGAATTCAGTAATCTGGAATAGGTCTTCTGGCCATGAGTGCACATTAGCGAGCATAATTAGGGAGAGTAATGATTTTGTTATTGCACGTATTCTTAGCGGAGACATCCCTCCAGCTGTTTAATGCTGAAACAAAAGCGGTGAGGCTCCCTAAGCTGTAGGGCTGGAGCGGCTCCCAGCTCATTCACAAGCCCTGCTGGTCAAATGAATGGATTTCTCTGGGGCATGAAAAGGAAATTCCCCGTTTATTGCAAGTCTCCTGCCCTAACCCATGTCTCAAGGTGTGTTATCGTGGCTGGAAAACATTTCTGTCACTGGTTTAGCCAGAAGTTTCATTCTCTGGAGTTCTGTCCTAAGATCTGGTCCCTGCCTCTTCGCTACAGAAGATGGAGGAGCCCAGAGACATAGCTCACTAATGACTTGGAAATGTTGAGGTTTATTCCTAGTTCCCCTCTAGAGTCACACACAGCCAGGTTTTTCTCCTCAAAGGGGCTCTTTGCCTACCTTTTGGTTAAGATCTAGGCACTTTTGATTAAGGAACCAGAGAACAAAGACAGAGGAACAGGTATTTGGTACATAAACAAAAGGAAGAAGAGTAATTCCTTGCTAGGGCAAATGTCATTGGAGGACAACATTGTGGAGCTCATAGGAAAAATCAGTTTTAATCCCTCCTGCTTGTACAAATTCCCCCATGGGCTGGAACAAGCGAGCAGAAAAGAGCAGAGGCACATCTGTGTCTCCTGTAAAACAAGGGGAAATGGTCCCTCACTTCCCTGGGGCTGAGGAAGATCTGAGCCAGGCAGAACCTAGTCCTTGCTACTCCTCAGCTGCTGGGTAGTGAGTAGTTTTTTTGCGGTGAACAGATCTGAAAGCAGTTTTTAGGTGAGAGGCAGAACCAGGAGTCTCAGCAGACAACTCAAAAAGCAAATGCCTGGGAAATGCAGGCAGCGAGGCAGGATGAGCTACAGCCATGCTGTCAGACAAAGGGAAAAACTTCCCCATCGCAACTGCCAAGCCCCCCTACAGCCCTGCCCATGCTCTCCCAGTGCACATCTGCAGATCAGACACTGGTTCTTCCCTCCTCTCCTTATCCAGGTGTTATTGCCGAGGTCCCAGCCCACCCCTTCCCTTCTCCCGCTGCCTGTTGCTGGGAACATCCTGCAGCCTCCTCCCAGCTGCAGCACTGTCCATTTGCTGCTGCTTGTGCCAGCCTTCCAAAAATGCTTCAGCCCACCTCCCATCCCAGTATCATCAGGATGGGTTCTGGAGTGTCTTTTATTAACAGCTAGCCTTTTTCCTCACTTCCATCCTTCGGGGAGGGCAACTGCTGCATTTGGAGGCCACATGCTGCAAGGGCACAGCAGGTGGGATGCTCCTCCACCAGGAGCTGTGCAGGATTAAAGGCTTCACCCAATAACTTCTGCATTTGGGACTGCTGCTGTGACAGCACTCATCCCCCAGACAGAAAGCCACCCTAGAAGCGGATGTTTTCTTAGCAACCACTTGGACAGAGAGCTGTTTAACAAGGCGTCCCAGGCAAAGAGGATCACAGCTGCATTTGCCTATGAATAGTTCTCATGGGAAGTCACTGCTGACCCTTGTCCCCAGGCTCGTGCTGTCAGGATGTCCACAGCCCTCCAGGCTTGCCATAATTGCCAACTCTAAGATGATTTCCCTTCCCAGCTCCCGGTTCTTCTCCCCATAGAGCCAGTGTGAGCCTTCCTGCACTGGGAGATCTGTGCTGCCCTGTGTGCCCCTTCACTGCCATTGAGGCTTTCTCTCCTACCTCCACCTGACTCCAGTCTTTCCTGGAGAGATCTCAGTGCACAAAAGCCATATAAATTCATGTTGCTGCTCTGCCTGATTCCCATGGGACTGTGTTTCAGCACAGGGATTCAGTCCCAGCAGCACCTGCCCTGCACCTGGTTGGGGGTGCTCAGCTCTCCAGATGGGCCAGGTCCACCTTGGTTCCACCTAATTGCTTCCGCCCATGATCAAAAAACAATGGGGAGACATTCAAAGTGCTTCCCAGGCCCTACTCAGGAGCACCAAGAGACGTCCCATGATAAGGGGGCATATTGATTTCAGCCAAAACAGCATGACAGCAACTGGAAGAGACACTTCCCAAGCATTCTACACCTGACAGAATCCCCATGAACCTCAAAAATCCCAGGGAGAGGGACCATGCTCCGTCTGCAGAGCCGATCTTTGGTCTGCATCCATCCTCCCTTCCCAGCCTCATCTCAGACACGATTTAGCCTCAGATTAGCTAAGGTGTGTAGGTGCTTCATCTCATCCATGTAGCTGGGAACCACAAACCTCAACACCCTGCAGGACTTGGCCCTGACCTCCCCACAGCTGCGGTATGGCTGTGGGAATGGCACTCATCCTACCTGCAGCAGTGGTAGCACCAGCATCCTGGCAGCAAGGCTCGAGGCCAAATCCTGCAGGGAAGGTTGAAAGGCTGATGCAGCTCACTTGTCCTTTGGGTCACTGCACTGACGGGGACTATGAGCACCTTTCCTCCATCCCCATGGCCTGGGCAGAGGTATCAGTGTCCTGAACATGGCTTATCTGAGCAAACACAGTTCCCAGCAGAGTTGCCTACATCCACTCAGTTTTCCTATTACTGTTTGGGATTGGCATCAACCGTTGCCCATTTGGACACAACCAGCAACAAGTAATATCACTTACCCCAAAATGGAGGAACAGAATTACTGTTTTGTTACCTCCCTCCCCAGATACTCCCATGTTGGGGGATTAGACAAAAATAAAGCCCCGGAAGGAGAGCACACAAACTCCACAACTGCAATGACTTTTCCCAACTGTAATCTTCATTTACTTTCTGGGTAGTCCAGGAAATGCAGTCGCTGACAAGACCAGGCCAGGATTTCTGTGCAAATGAGGTGACTCAGGAGGGACTTAGCAAGTTTCTGTGCAAGATTAATATATTTTTTAATCCCCATAACTATTACTCACACGGCTCTTTATCAGGGTTTGGCGCAATGCTGACGTTGAGCGCGGCTCTGTTTGCACAGAGGCCCAGGAGAGCTGCTTTTCCCTGCCCTGAAGACCACCCAAGAGAGCCAGAGGTGGCATTTGCAGGGGCAGAGCTGGCAGCCAGGTGTCACAGACCCTGTGTCACTGCCTGTGATATTATTAAAGGCATCGTGGGTGATTTCACACCCGCCTTACCATGCCTAGGCCCACGCCAGCAAAGACGAAGACGCTGAGTCTGAGCAAGGTCATCTCTGTGCAGTGACTAGCGAGCTTCCCAACAACCAAACCCTGTACAACCTGGCAAAGAAACACATAAGCACCATTAAGCCTGATATAATATAATAATTTAAACAAACTCAAAAGAGAACTGCTACTTGCTTCAAGCAAACAGGTTTTTCCATCAGGGTTTTTTTGACAACAAAGGACCTCACTGCCACAATAAATGATTGGAAGGCGTGATCCATTATTTCAAGCATTTTACCTTCTAGGGAGAGATCCATCCCATCAGCTGGAAATCTTACTCAGTGCATGCCTGAGTTTGCCATCACTGCCTACTCACCAGCAGTGACTGAAACTTTCTAAAAACTCTTGCAGATACAAATTATCTTTTCTAGCTTGTGAAGTGTTTGTGAAATACAGTTAGTACTACGGTCTTCATTCTTGGCAAGTCCTCCCAAAGAAGAACTGCATTTGTAAGCAGAGGAGGAAAATGTCTGTACCTTCTCTTGCCATTATTTTAAACTAGAAGTATACAAATTGAGTGGCTCATAATTTTTAGGCAGGAAACAAGTATGACGGAGATGCTAATATCCAGTCCCAGCAGTACATGCAGATGTAAAGGATGGGGAACTGGTTCTACAGATTTTAGATAAGAACTGGGGGAGAGGAGGAGGGAAGGAAGAACAAAATATTAAAATCCCAGAAATTACTTGACTTCTCCAGCACTTTGCAGAGCAAGGATTCCCTCTTTTATTTATCTGTTCAGCTCCTCCCATACTTCAGGTGATGCTGGCCCAAGTGGACCTGAGAGGAGAGAGGCTGGAAGAGATCATGGTTTAAACAAAATCTGCCTGACTGCAATACAGGGAAAGGACAGACAGGAATCTACTGAATATTCCCTGCCTTGAAAGGGTTTGTTTGATCCAAATGAAAACCCCTCTGACTTGAAAAAAGAGCTCTAGTTCAAAATGCTTTGTTTGGTGACTTTGGTGGGCTTTGTTTCTGTGGCAGTCCATCCTGGAGAAAACTTCAGTGGTATGCTTGGACCAGGAATGACACTACACTACACTCAACCTTGCTGTGTTAGTCCTGAGGCAGAAACCCAAACTCAGGAAATGAGTGCAAAATAAACGAGGAAGTAAGTTATTAAACAGAAAGGAAATGTTAATCTATAATAAGCAGTCCAGAAAAAAAAAAAAAGAGCAATTTAATTACTGAAGCAAACAAAAAAGAAAAAAAAAGGAAAAAACCCAACCAAAAAGCAAATAGTAATAGAGTGAAAATGAAGTTGACACAAACAATAGCTACAAAATTAATATATTTCCAAGTACACAACTGAATGAAAAACCATAAAAATTCAACCCTTCCCTTTGCTTCAGGGCACAAAGGATTTTTGACATGAGGGCACATCTCATCAAGAAGACATTCTGGCTCCTGCCTCCTTTATGTCATTGTCCCTGCCTTCAGCCAGGCCTTGAGAGCTTGGCTCACGTGTTCCCAGCGGCCAGGTGACACTGGCACAGGCCCCGTGTGTCCTTTCCGGGTCATGTCACCTGTCAAGCGGCCCCTGGGACACTGGCAGACCTGCTGTGGCACGAGGCTTGGACAATGCATAGGGTGACCTGAGTCATCCTGACCAAAAGCCCTGCCATGGCCTGGGAGGAGGCTGGTACCAGCCCCAGCAGCTCCTACTCGGAGGGTGGGCGGGGAAGCCACTGAGTAACGCCTCGTTAAGCTGAGTGCTCCAAAAAGGAAGAATCGTCATTAACTTTTTGCAACTTCTCAGTCCCTCCCACCGGCTCTCCCCAGCTGGGGCTGTGCTGAGTCACAGGGGATGGGGGCTGAGCCTTGTCACAGGGTAAGGATTGACTCAGGGGTGGCATCACCCGAATCCCAGTTCGGCTCTGCTGAGCCATTGGAGGAAAGGAAACGTTTCCCAATTTGCCCAGACTTGAATGGCATATTTAATGGGGATACACCGTGCAGGCACAGCCCAGTCCCTGCCCTTCCTTGAGTCATTAGGGTATATCGTCAGCAACGTCCCTGGTCTGATGGCCATGGGAGCGGCATTCCCAAAAATATTGCCGTCACTATGGATGAGCCCCTGCGTGATGGCAAGAAGCCCCACTGCAGCAGGGCCAGGCTCTGAGCAGGCAGGACCTGGAGATGTGCAGAACAAGCTGCCTTCAGAGTGATCAGAGCAGAGGGATTGTCCTCGTGCCAATGCTGGCACTCCCCATGGGCTTTCCCATCACTTGGGCTGTGGCAATGTGAGCACAAGGTAAAACATCACTGCTGAATCAACCAGCTTGGCAATGGGACTATTTCCAAGGGCAAGCATGAGCCCAAGTCACCTGCTTTCCCCTTGGGGCTGGGCAGCAATCCGTGGGTTGTACAGACTGCAGCTTCCCCATGGGCTATCTGGGCTGCCCTCCTCCCTCCCCAGCACAGGTGCTGCTGATCTGGCCATTAGTCGTAGGCAGGCAAGGCCCATGATCCTGATTTTGCACCTAGAGCCTTGACTTAGGCACTGGATAATGTTTCCAGTCACCAGGAGCTCTGGCCTCACTTTCCCGTCTGAATTTAGACCGGAAAACCCATTACTTCCTGCCTGCAATTTTCCCTGAGTGCAGAGCCCCCTGGGCTGGCATGAGCAGCATCTGCCTGAGCAGGCACATCTGGGAAGGTGAAAGGTGGTTCATGTGCACTCTCCCATGTAAGATTTTGGACATGTGCTGCCTTTACTAGCAGGTAGCGGGGACATCCCAGATGACTTGGCCATCACCGCTCTCATGGTCAAGCTCTGGTAGCTGATAAATGGAATTTATCCTTATTTTTTATTCTTACTGGTGTGTTCTGGGCTTTTTTCCTTGCACATAAACTCCATGCGAGATCGACTGCCATGGGCCTTCCCCTCCTGCATTTCATTTTGCCTGGATGGTGCTTGCCTTTGTAACCTGACCTCTTTTGAAGTCAGGGAAGAGCCAGTGTACCTGGCTGGAATGCCTTCTGTCATCAATAAACAAAAGAGAGAGGAAATTGTTTGCAAGTGAAATAACAGGCACTGCCTGTGGCTGTGTACACATGTCACAGGAAAAACCAACTCATCTTTTTTTTCCTCTCCCCCTCTCCTTCTTTAAAGGCAAATAAGTCTCCCAATAAATGCATAAGAACAGCCAAATCTCTGTTCATCATTTTCTGGATTCACCAAGCTGGGGATTTGTTACACTAGTCCAGCAAATTACATGGAAAAATACTCTCTGCCTCAATCACTGCATTTGGTTTCTGGGAAAGCAGCTGCTCCCATTTGCTCAGAAAGGCCAATTACCCATTTGAATGTTAACCGCTAACAAACTTCAGGAACCCCTTGCAGGATGGAAAAGATTGTTTCTATTTGAAGGCCCAAAGGTGCTAGTTTTTGGAAGATGTTTGAAGTATTAGCCTTGCTGCATAGAGCTGCTGCTGACTGGCACCTGCAAGAAGCTGACCTCATCTGTGGAGGCTGGAGGAATCATGCAGATGCTCAGCTGCTCCTCTGTGCTCTGAGGACACAGGACTGTTTCTGAAGATCCTTCCATCAGAGCACTGACTGCAAGTATGACAGAGCCCAGCAACAAAATCAGTTCTCTTTCACCCGACAGTTTGGAAATGAAAGCTCTGAGAAGGTCGGGAAGGCAGACACAGCAGGCCAGATAAGCTGGTACAGCCTCACAGAGAAGATGCAGGGCCCCATCCCTAGCACAGATAGCATGATTCACATCAGAAGCAGCCTCCCACGCCCTGGACCCGTATCTCGCCTTTGAAATTGTGCCAGCTGGCAGTTCCCAGGCGAGCGCCGGCTGCGGGGGGACGCGCGGGTGGGCACCGACTGGGGCAGACCACGGGGGTCAGCACAAACCACGGGGCTTTCTGCACAGGCTGAACGTGGTGTAAAGCCCTGGCTGGGGGAAAAGGGAGCTGTTTTACTGACACGGTGATGCCAGAAATCACTTGAGTAGTTCAGATCTTGCAGAGGAGCAGGAGGGTGGTGGGACTGGAAGGAGAGCTGATGGTGAGGACCAAACTGCTGAAGGCAGCACTTTGCCAAACTGGGGGAAGAGGATGGTGTGTTTTGCAAACTCCAGCCTAATCACTTTCTTTCCCCCTCCAACCCACCCCCCTCCACAGATATAAATCCTTCAAAGCAAGGAAACTGGAGAACTTTCTGTTTGTTGATGCAAGGTCCTTTCACAAAGTGGGTTTTCCCCCTAGGCATACCTGGCTGTAATTAAATCCCTGGCTCTTTAATCATCTCTTTTGCTGTGCAGGGGAAAAAAAAAAAAGCGAGAGGGACAGACTAGTGATAAGATAATACGCAATGTAAATCTCTCCTCCAGGAATCTCTCTCATCTTTTCAGGATCACTCCGTACCAACTTGTCCCTCCAGAAGCTGCACAGCTAGAGGTGGAGTTTGTATAACAATACAAATTTAAATGCAGTAAATAGAACAGATGTCTTATGATTTCTTGATCCTCAGGGTTATAAATATCTACCTCTTTGTCCCACCCAGAGTTTTGTTTGGTGCATTTTGCTTTGGGTTTTTTTTGAGAAAAAGTTCTTAAAGGAAATTTTCCCCCACCCCCTCCTGTGGTTTGAAATCTAAGCATCAGATGTGACTTGAGATATCAGCCAGGGACTCCAGATATTTCACTTGCCTAATCCTCCGGCAGCATTTTCCAAGCCACATACTACACCTGGAAGGTCTCCGTGCTATCACACTTGCAAACTCAAAAAAAAAAAAAAAAAAAAGGAGTCTAGGCCCATTTCTGCCCATTACGCAAAATTAATTTATTTTAAACCCTTATGAAATTAATTATTCTCTGGAGGGAGACTGAATGGCATTCCACACTCCCAGGCATTCACTATGAGGGAAATTTCCTTCACATGGCTTCTCAGATGAGAGGCCTCTGGAAGCCCAGCCCTGGAGGACAGAGGAATTGTGTCCCTGACGGGCTCTCATATCTCTTGCCTGGAGACCTGACAGTGATCAGATAAAGATGCTTCAAATACATCATGAGCAAGGGAATCTCTGCAGTGCAGGCTGCCTGGTGCAGAGGCAGCTCTCCTGCTCTCTGCCTTTCTCTCCTCATTTCATTATCTCCCACACAACTGCTCTTCAGCTGGCACAGTCCCAGCTCATCAGACAGCCCCACACTTTCAGGGTGCTTCAAGAACCACTGCAGGGACCTGGATGGCTTCAATTACCCCCATGTGCTATTTTCATTTCCCCATCAGTCCATTCCAGCCTTTGCCATATTCCATTTTCTAAGCCACAGCTCTGTTTCCTCATCAGACAGTTCTTTGTCTCAATGCTGTCCCACTGCCTCCCCACACACCCTTTTCTGACCTTGCCTGGCTCTGTCCTGACCCAGATCCAGGCCCCCTTCCTAGCTTCCCTGCACTTCCTGTATCCCATGCTGTCAGATGGTGCTCACCACATGATGAGGTGAGGCTGAAGAGCTCTGGATAGGATCCCTCAGGTGATGCCTGAATTAGTGGTGCTCTAACTAACACCCTCCATCTGCAAAGAGGGAAAACACCTCTCCTCCTGCATGGTCTCTGTTTTTGTGCTGATTCCCCATGCAAAGAGCTGTTTGAGGTAGCAATGACGAAGCACCCGAGTTGCCTGTTTAAAATTAGGTGGACTGACTCAAAACCTCTAAAAATCTCATTTCTAGGTACTCTGCAGCTGGCTTGAGTGAGAGGAATGAGGCAAAACAGATTCTTACAGTGCACTGGCCATTTCTCACCACAGCAGGTCAAATGAGGTTGGGAAGCTGAAAAACTAGATTAAGCAATTGGAGCATAATATCCTTGGGGTGGGAGAGGAGGGCAGGAAGACACCATCACTATTTGAGTCATCCTGGGATTGCTGATCAGGCTGGGAAAGGGAGCTGCAACATTGCCTTCTGTAAGAGGAATATGTTAGTTTTGAGAATATTTAATTAAAAAAGTAGAAACTACAATAACACAAAGAAATAACTTCCCCTGTAATTTCTTTGATGTCCCCTTCCAGCTGTAAAAGACCTTAAATACTACCCTTTTTCAAGTCCAGGAAGAGATGCAAACATGGGGATAGATTTCCTCTAATAGGAGGGCTCAGGGCAAGTCCAAGAGGATGGGAAAATCCTCACAATGATTTACAAAAAGGCAAACTAAGGAATGAAAAAATCAAAGCTGAGGATCTGGTTGATGAAATTCATTGAAAATTACATTATATTCCTTATGAACAAAGCTATAATTTACTCAGTGAAGTGGGGAAGCCAGTCAGCAGATATTAATCATCATTCACCTATCCAGATTGGTGGAATTTGCTTGCACCTTAATCTGCATTTGTATTTTAGCAGTATCAATTCACTGTACAGCAGAAACAAATGCATCTGGAATGCCAGCTTAGGCAAGAGGAAGGCACACAAGCAGCTCTGGGGCTCAGCGGGACAGAGCCAGCACACTTCTATTCCCTGCATCCTATAGCAACCCAAACAGAAAGCAGCCATAAAACATTTACCCAGACACAATCCACAAGAGATATCTTTGGGTGGAGACTTGAAAGTAAAGACAAAAATTCCAATGTTTTAAAATAATTTAAAAGTCAGATAGTGACAGTTTAACTTGATCCAGTTGAGGATCTTGTCGTGTGTAAACCAGAGTAGAGTTTGGAACTGTCAGTGATAAAGTAGAAAGATGAAGTGACATAGCAGAAGACAGTGCTTTGCAAGCTCTTGGGCGAGATGGCTTTGCTGTCACCAGAAATAAGGTGTCCTGGGCTTAAAAAAAGAAAAAAAAAAAAAGAAAAAGAAAAAGCTTTTTTCGCCCCCTTTCCTTTTTGGTGTTCTGACAGCAAACCTCAAAGCGCCAACATGAAGAAAAGTTTGCACCCTATGACCATTTCACTCCTTTATTTCTGATGTCCAGAGCCATGCACTGCAGAATAGGCATAGCGACATGGATAGAAGCTGCATGGATGGATGAAAGAAAACTGCCTGGCTGATAATAGCCAGTTTCTGTGTCAAATGTCCCAAGGCAAAGAGTCCCCAGCAAAACAGATACTGCACCTGAGCCTGCAGGCCCCTGCTGGGTTGAACTGTGGCAATAGGAATGATTGGCCTCTGTGGGATGAAACTCTGACTCTGGGAAGGGTCAGGTCCCTGGCTGGCACTGCCATCTAATTGTCCATTAGGAAGCAGAGTGGATGCTGTAATTCCTGTATCTTCCAGGGCTGTGTCTCTGTGTGGGGTGCCCCAGCACAGCAGAGGAGGTAACCTTATCTATAGCAGTTTCAACCAAACTAACCTGGGCAACAATAGCAGTGAAGGCAGACAGATATTCCAGACACAACAGCAGTGTCCTCAAGCCAGATATCCTGAACCTAACAGCAGCGTCCAGGCTCCATCTAGCCACACAAAGCCACTCCTTACAAGAGCTATTGCTGCCCATGTTACCGAGCTCTAAACAAGCACTCCACAGCCATGCTGCAACTCCACATTTGATTTCAGCACAGACGTATGTAACAGGGGTTTAACTGGTATGTCTCAAGTTAAAAGCCCAGCTGTGGAGAGTCCTTCTACATTCAGATGGAGAAGAAGATATGGAACAGTGACGTGGCCCCTCTAAAACCTGAGTGATTCCTGAAGATCCTGGTCTAGGAGGCAGCATACAAGGCTAACATAGGGAAAGCCTCAGAAAGCAGTAGAGTTTGGATCAGAAGCTTGCTTTGGAAAGCAGTTGCTGATCACCCCACTTCTCATGCTGTATCCATCCTGTGGACCCACAAACTGGTCCTCTTTCCAATGAGGCTTAAGGGGACTGCATCCATGGTTGGAGATGTTCACAGGACCAAGACACAGCTAGTCCAAAGCCACCCTCACAGGAGGGACATGGCAAAGGCACCTCTCCTCAGCTCCAGCCCATTTACTCTGCAGAATCCACTTGCTGATGTGCAGCTATGCCCGTCAGCTGCTTTACCAAGATGCCCAGATTTGGTGAGACCAGGCCATAGCCCAAGTGAATGGCAACACCATGCCAAATCCAAATCACAAGGGAAGCAACTCAAGCTGCCATTTCCCAAAGGAGAAGCTCCTCCAGGTCTCACAGGAACTCTGTGGCAATGCCCAGGAAATGAAGAGGATTTAATAACAAGACCACTCTCCTTCAGGATATTGCTTAACTTGCATTCCTACCTTGGGGGTTGGTTATAACCATCTGCTGCTCTTTCTGCAAGATCATTAAGCCTCCTCCTCCAAAAGGAACACTCTGCTGTAATACAACACTGGACATTTTTGACTCTGTTACTGCCTAATTCAGCTGACTTTTCTCTTTTACCCATTTTGATACTTTCCTAACCATGTTCTATCACCCACCTTTCTGTGCTTTGTTTTGTTGGGTTTTTTTCTTTTTTGGAAAACACAAGCTTGCTGTGCTTGTTTCCTTGCAGCAGAAACAAGTTCTTCTACATTGAAGGGATCTGTGAAAACACCAGTAAGATTGTCTGCTTTCCTGAGTGTACAGGGCGCTACTGTACAAATGTGAACCAACTAACCTGCATCAGGAAAAACCTCAGCTAAGGCACTTCAGCTTCAATTTAAGTTTTGTTACAAATCCCAGGACATACCAGTCCAAGGAAATTTTAGCTCTACTGCTTAAAGATCCACAGAGGGACAAGGGAAAGAAAGCTTTCAGGACATTTCCTTGCTCCAATTTCTTCCCGTTCCAAGGAACAGAATGAATTTGGAGTCACATCTCTTTCTGAAGCCAAATTCCATATGGCAGAGCTAGGATTTGCCTGTCAATAATGCACCTGGATTTGGAAGAGCATGTGCCTAGAAGGCAGTGAATTAGATAGCAGTGTGGCAAGCTAATCTAAGAGGGGGACTTGCACTTCACTTACCATTTGAAGGACACCAAAATATGACATCAGATATCCAGACTCCACTGCTTCCAAGCCAAAGAAATCCATAGAGATGATGGAAAACATAATCATGAACAAACCTGGAGAGGGGGTTAATGCAAAGAATACATCATTATACTTGCACTGCCTGTAGTCGCCCAGACCCTGCTCCCAGTCACCACCAGCACAAGTCAGTTGCTCTCCCTGGGTTTGCCAGTACTGGATATAAACATAAGTAGAATCCTATTCAAAGTCTTGTAGTAATTTAATCTTTAAATGTTAACATTTTATCCCCCTTACTTTCATCTTTAAATAATGTGACTATGTAGGCTGTAGTTTCAGCTGTTAATTATAAACTGGTAAATATTTGTATCACCAAAGCCAGGCTAACCATTAAGACAGCAAGAAAACATTTGTTCAGACAAGACTGTAACCATAAAAATAATCTGATTGGATTCCTTGCCCCTTTTGCCTGACTTCAGATATTCACCGTGGGGAACAGCCCAGTGACATCAGCCAAAATGCAGTGGTTTCACTGCACACCTCAGCAATGATGTCGGTGGCACGTGAAGAATCTCTCATGTGGACTGACAGCAGTGTCAATACAAGCAGTCAGGAAAGTATGGACAGAAAGAGCACAGATCAGGTCTGCTTTTCAACTGAGGCAATTTTGGGAAAGTGTAACAGAGAACATCCACTCAATCGCAAATGAAAATACAGTAGTGAGCATTTCCCCCACTGCCAAACGTACACAAATACAGGCATGCTTGCACATGCTCCCATCCTACACAGAGAGCCATCAAATAAAAATATTATGACAAAACACTGCACTTCAAGTGTGGTGCAGGGCAAGAGTCTGCTGCTTCCCCTAGTGTCTCGTGCCCCTGAGATGGACCAAGGCACTAGGAAACTGGGGCTCTCTGCGTGTGAAGAACCCCACAGTGTGCCTGTTGGAGATCGCTGATCCTTCTTGGGGGAGAAGAAGAGCCCAGATGACCTTTAGCAGTCCTGCCTTTCCTTGTAAGATCTCTGAGTTACAAAGACTGGGTAAAAAGGGAGTCATATTTCTCTTCTTCCTGAAAAAAACAGAATCCAGGAGGCAATGTGTGAGGACTGAGAAGACAGCTGGTGGCCTGGCAAAGTGACATGGAATGGGAAGGATTTGCCAGCCTTTCCTGGAAGGATGAAGAGAGTGACTCCAGACTGCTGGTTAAAACACTGTGGAGGACTTGCTCCTTAACAAACAAGCACAACTCCACTGCATCCAGCAGCCCAACCCCAGCACTACCAGTGCAGCACCTGCAGCAACAAGGACCTCCCTCCAAGCACCCCAAGCCTTTGTCTGGAGGCAGCACCACCCTCCCATCCCAGGACCTGCCACAAAGCTTTGTTGAATCCCACCAGAGACACGTCTTCCCCCTTAACAGGAGTCACTGCACTCCAGCTGGCTCTGTGGGGTTGGGAGAGAGGGATGGGGGGCAGGAAGGGTGCCTTGCTCTTCTGCTCTCCAGCTATGTGGAGAAGGTGCCTGGGAGCTGGGGCGCTTGAAGATCCATGGCTTCGCCACACCCCTCCACGGAGAGCACCCCGTCCTTATCCAGTTACTTTGAAATTGCTCTCAGCTCAAGTCAGCTTAAGGTAACATGCAAATGACAGTATTTACTCACAACACCCAAATCAGGCAACAGAGTTGCACATGTTTATAAAAGGCACACGTGATGAAATGAAAGAAAAACCACACTCGGTTTCACTTGTAGGAAGATTAGATGGAAGCAGGCGCTCACCCTTCATCCTGCACCCCACTGCAGGTACCACCTAGGAGGGGCTCGACCTTCCTGCATACCTGATGCTTCTTCCTGGTGCTTCTCTCCAGCTCCTACAGCTCCTCTCCCCTTTGAAGTCCCTCATCAAGTTAAGATGGATCTGGATCTTTCTCCTCCAAACAAGCTGCTTTCTTTTGGAGCAGGGGAATAGGCTGTGCTCTTTAATTAGCTTTAGACATTGCATGGCTCCCCTGGAGATGCAAAGGTCTCATTTTTGGATGGGTGCCACCCCCTGTGTCTGCATGATCCCTTAAAGCTACCTGGAGGAGGGAGACCCTCTTGCCCCTCTTCTCTCAGCAACTAAGGGGGTCTCTCCCTCTGGTAGCACATTTCTTGATGAAACCCACAAGGCAAGCCCCAGACTGAACTAAAAAAAAGATAGTGTACTCATTGGAACAAGCATTTCTTACAAACATGTCAGCAGGTTCCCAGCTGGGTAGGCTGCAGGTCAGCTGAGTGCAGCCACATAAATAATGATAAACCTCAGTCCATGCTGAGAGGCTCAATATGAAAAAAAAGGAATGCATGAAATACCCTCAGAAACCTTGCCTTTTTTGAGAAGGTCTAAGAAAGAGGGGCAGTCCTTAGAAAACCTGGAATCAGTGGGATGAGTAACAAGGATTATGCAGCAGAAGGCAGGGAAATGATTTGTGAGATGCAATAATGATGAGAAAAAGCACCAAGGAAAATCAGGAGTGCAAACTCTATTTTCAAAAAAAAAAAAAACAACAAAAAAAAGGTGACATATCTAAAAGCAGCCTGTGGTTTTGGAGGGCCAGTTTAGCAATCCTTACTGCAAGATGGTGTGAGAAGGTAAGCACAGCCTCTGGGAGCTCATCTCAACCCTCCTGCGCCGGACTGGAAATGTGATGGGATGCAGAGCCCTAAGGCTCACTGCAAAACCTTGTTCCACACGTGAAAGAAAATCCTTTAAAAAATGGGATGCAGGTGCTAAAGCAATCATGTTGAAACCAGATTTTCCAAAGGGATTAGGCTGCCAGAGATTCACACAGGCAGCTATTTACCAGTATTTTCAAGCCCTGGTGATTTCTTGTCAATGAAAGTTATGTTTGATATTTGTATCCTCTTGTTTTTCTTTCTGTCTCTTATCTACCACAATGCAATGAGGCTGTCTTTCCCCAGGTCAGCTGAGAAGGTAACTCGGCTGTGCTGGAGCTCTCTGCTGCCTATCCAATCCCCTCAGCTGCTTTCCTGCGAGAGGCACACAGCCCATGTCTCTGCTTTTATGCAACACAGGGAGGAGGTTCCCAGTCCTGCAGCCCTCCCTGGGAGGTTCTTTCGGTCTCAAACAAGCTAATTTTAGACAACAATGAGATCCGTAAGGAACAAAAGATTTTCTTTGCTGTGTATCACAAACTTGTTTACAAAGTAAATAGAGAACGGGCTGTAATTGGGCAATCTAATTAATTATACAGTTGCAGCCTGGAGATGAAAGGTAAATGAGCTCATAAGGAGCTCAGCCTCCAGCTGTGAGCTTCAGAGATTTAGTGATGGCCAGATCCCCTTTAATCTGCCATCGGTTTGATCAGTCACCTGAAGGGAAGAGAGAAACCTGCAAAGAGAAGTCACCAGGATTTTAATCACTCCCCTCTGTGCTGCCCGTGTAGCAGGAATGCCTCAAGTGAACTCTCTCCTACCCTTACAGAAATACTCCCAGGCATTCAGTTACAGACTATTAGCCTGCCTTAAACCCCAGCTTCACTGCCTCCATCCCCTTTGCCTAGAAATTGCCTTGCAGTTTTGGGCAGGAGATATTTATTTCGGTTCAGTGACCATTTTTGCTTTGCACGGGGAAGGAAGAAGGGATTCTGTAACAGGCAGGAATTTGCATTTCGGAAGGAATGTCTAAAGCAAAGTGCATTTTCCCTGGCTTCTGTGAAATTACTGTGCAGAGCTCATATGGATGCAGTCTCAGACATTTTTAAGAGAGAAATGAATGCTACTTTAAGATGAGAAATAAGCCCGAATCAGCTAAGAAAACCCTCTTAAATCATGTCTCATTCTGTGAAATGCTGTCATTTTATACACTTTTTAGAGTACAGTTTTAAAAGCTAACCTTGTTAAGAAAAAAAATCACATTATTAGGTCAAACCAGCAGTGGTTTGAGATTGTATCCTGTCTCCATTAGCAAAGGTAAGACAAGCTGGCATTACTGATCTCAGCCAGTGCTAGCTACACACAACAAGGAAATAAAATAAAAATCCTTTACTTCCCTGCATATTATTCTACAGCTCCAGTTGGACTTGTTCCCCCAGAGGTACAGCAAGGAATAACAGAGGAGCCTGACCAAACCCAGGAATGCCATCCCCTTCTGATTCAGCCACACTCCACAGCCAAATTTGCTTTCATTTGTAAACTGAATTTAGAGTTTACAAATTTGAATTTAATTTGTAAATCATGCTTCACATTATTTAAACTTCAAGGACTTCTCCAGACAAAAACTAATTGGAAAAAGATACAAAATTTAAAAGCTAGGGTGCCTTAAGTCCCCTCTTGGGATCCCTGTTTGGAAGGGAAGTGCCTTTGTTCAGATGCATGATACACACGTGTTATGATGTGCACAAAACTCAGTTCTTGAAATCATCATCAAGAAAAACTGCACTTTTGGGTTTGATTGGGAAAAGAGCAATGAAGGCTTTGTGTGTGGAAGGGCAGAGAACATCACCCTGTCCTTACACACCACTGACAAGGATGACATGCAGCTTGTCTCCAGACAAGTGTGTAGGGAAAGAAGCTAGAGGGCAGGCATATCTGAAGATTATTAAATTGTGGCCAAGGATACATAGTCAGGCAAATAGGGAGATATGGACCATGCCAGGACAGCAACTAACTCCAAGGAAGTAGGGAAACAGATGGGTTTGGGAGGGGTTTGAGGCAGCAGGGGGTTCCTACCATGACACAAAAAACCCCAGCAGAACATATAAGGAAGAGAAGAACAAGCACCACCACTAATGTGCAAGGGAAGAAACATACTGTGTGTCCCCTGTGTGCAGCCTGACCCTCTCATTCACCAGTAATTTTTAGTTCTTGGGAAAAAGGTTAGGATACACATACATCTTAAAATCACTAAGTAAAATCAGGAAGGACCTCAGTTCTTCTGGCGGAGGACAGACAATTTTCTTCTGCTCTGAAGAGCTTACAGCCCAAAGAGAAATGACAGACAAGAGGAAAGAATATTTGCAGTGAGGGGAAGGGAGAGATTAAGTGATTTGCCAAAGGCCCAGATGCAGCCTATGACAAGTAATGTGTCTGACATTAAGTCCCAGGGTTCTGACCCTGTGTAGCTGAGACTACCTGAAAACATCCAACATAAAGTTAGGAGGTGAATCCTCACTGCTCTGTCATCAAAGGCAATACACTTCCAGTAACTTGAGACAGGCCTGCTCTATAGTGCATGTCATCCTATTTTAAATACATCAGCAATCATGAGTAATTGGTGAGATTTACCTATGGGAAGTCCAGCAAAGACCTTGACTATGAAAACTTCCATTACTCCCGGAAACTTCATCAGGCGCAGGATTTCTCTGATGCTAAACAAGCTGCCAGACTGTGATGTGCCTGCAGAGGATGACATATTGGTGAATACTCTGTTTAAACAGGTTAAGGGCAGAAAGTGAGAAACTCTGAGACTCTGCTCGGGTTCACCACCCAAAAGGGACATCTCTCTGCACCAGTTTTGTGCCCATGGCAGGAGGCTGGGAGCTGGTGCTGGGCCTGCATGCAGAGGAACCTGCTGAGATAGTGGGGTTGCCTCCCCTGTCAGACCAAACTAACGCCCAGCAAGGGGTCCAGAATCACCTTTCCTGAGACACGTCTGGGCTGGAAGACTGCAATTCTACCTGGCAGAGTGATCAACATATTCGGAATAACACTCTTCCATAAGCACACCTTAGACATGGAAGTGTCAGCATCTCAAGGCTGGGACCTTTTTGCCCTTAAATGCAACTCCAAGGCCCTTCAGCAGTCCTTGCAGCACATCAATGCCCTGTCCCTTTTCATGTACTATTGATCAGAAACACCAAATACTTACTGTGCTCTGTCACATGATGGTCTGACTTTGGTTTAGTCTGAGAAGGGATCCAAACCATTGCTATCAGGGTATTAATGAGACTTCCCACCAGTCCAACATACGTAGGAACATAAATGCTGTGAACAGAAAAAATACAGGTAACTGGATAAATTCCAAAACCAAGATATTTATACCTCCATCCTGCAAGGGCTTGGGCATTTGAATGAGGAACAATTCCTCTTGAAGTCACAGTACATAAAGCTATAAAAGAACTCACATCCTTTCATGGAGGGTTTCATTAACTACAGTTTGAAATTTCACCAAAAGATGGCTATTGCTGTCAAGATGGTTTATCATTTTTATTAATAATAAGGTATAATACAATGCTTTTAAATCCTAAGTGTCAGGGAAAAAGCTGCTCTTGGTTTAATGAAGCTTAGAAATCTTCCCACAGAAAGCACAGCATCTGCTTGTTAGAATCCATCTAATCCCTGTCTAATCCCCAATTTCATTAATCTAAGTATCTTCTCACTCCTTTAAATTTCTCGGTGAAATCAAATGAAATTAAGGAAAGTGAAGAAAGTACTCAAGATGATTAAGGATGGTAGAATACAGCCTACAGGAGAACGAAACCCACCAGAGACACAATGCCGTTTGAAAAGGATGCATTAAAAATAAAAAACACAATTACAAAACCTTCTGAGAAGGGAAACAGCATTTTGACTGATGCACTTACTTTTCTCCAAAGGTGCCCAAAACCGAACCAGTACCCCTTCAACTGTCCCTCAGAGTCCCAAACATCAAACCTTCAACAGAAGCAGGGCCACATTCTTGGATGTAGGCACAGTGAACAGCAATTATTAACTATAGTTGTACAATGATAAAAAGGAACAATTACAACTTATCTAAAAAACACAAACACAAAAAAGTCAATAGAGCCAGTAATTAGTCCTCAATTACCACTGTCCTCTTATAAGAGAAGATTAGGAAATTACTCCTCCTAGTCTTTAAGGGTATGTGGGAAGATTCTACACTCTAAAGGGCTATAATTTTGACAAACATAGTAGAGCTAAGTCCAGGGCTGGAAGACTGAAACTGAGGGAAGTCGAGCTGAAAACAAAGAGAAGTTTGTTTTAAACAGAGAGAGCAATTATCCACTAAACCAGCTCATTAAGTCTCCCCGATCATGAGAACCCAGTTAGCTGTAGGGTTTCCTAAGATATGTGCTTAAAACCAGCCACAGGAAGCAGTTTTGGGGTGGGAATTCCCAGCAGAAACACCAAAGGCTGCTGTTATGGAGAACACAACACAAAGTGACTGCCCCTGCTGCCTTGGAGACATTGATATTTAAGCGTTTTGGACTTCAGAAAAGTAATGCCTGGATTTCACCAGGGAAGGCTTTTGAGTTGTGCAGATCCATGCAGATGTGGAGGTGAGTGTGCCATCCCTCCATTCCCAGCAACCCGTGCTGCCAAAAATAAGATGTAAAAGTGAGCTGCGAACCCCCAGCTGATGCTCTCTGTGACCCTGCTGATGAGAGGCTGCTTATTGCCTGGCTTTTTGCTCCTGATTTCCTTGGCAGACTATGGTGTATGTTTTTCATGGAATAACCAGCAACATTAACTGTAAAAGCCTCAAGTTTCCTCCATGCTAGACAAAGGCTCAGTCTGAATAGTTTCTGGAGTAATACTTAAGTCACAGAGCAAGACAGTCAAGGATTGAGATGCAAACAAGCAAGAAAAGCATCAAAGAACAAATATAAATATATATATATACACACACGCGCACACATATTCCGGTTAATAGTAACAGCAAAAGTCCCAGTTGAATATTTTACTTCTCATTAATTATTATTAAAACAACAAAGCCAGATAATATCTTTCTGCAAAAGGACTTAGCACAGTAATTTAGACCTGCTGCCTTCTATCCACCAACCTTCTTCACTAATTAACTCAGACCACAAAATTAGTCATTTACTGGATCATTACTTTTCATTTTTAGTGCAGCAGATTGCCACTTTCTAAATTAAAATTATATGCCAAGCAGATCCCAAACTACTGAAATCAAATTCGTGAACAAAAATTTTTATCCAAGATACCCAGAATTTCTACTTTGCATTGCAACATAAAGTAAATTTACTAAGAAAATAAAAAGGATAAAATAACCAAAGTAAGTAGCTGCAGCTGGCTAAATGTGCAGGGGTTTTGTGGGTATTTTTTTGGTTGGTTGTTTTTTTTTTCTGGGAGTTTCTATATTTCCAGCTTTCATTCTAATATGGAAAAAACACATCTCAAAATTTTTCATCAGCCAGAAAAACTTCCTTTCCAGTCCTACATTTTCCTGAGGCTGTCCAGAATCCCACATACCAATGTAACTATGTTTTACTCTTCACATCCAAGAAGAATTACAGCAAGCAGTGACGGAAGGCTCCCTCTGTAAAACTATAAACGAACAATGCCCTGTGCTTACTTCATTGCAAACATAGGACTGTTAATTCATTGATGCGAAAGGGAGAGGAGAACCTTGACAGTCTAAATATTTGGGAAAGCTTGGGCTTGATATAATGGATTTGTGGAATTTTGTATGGCCGGTTGCTGAAATCAGAGAAATCCAGCAAAACATGGAGCTCAAAACTGTGTTTCCCAGACAAGCCTGAAGCATTCAAAATCATCTGTAAATCCCTTTTCCTAAGCACATCTTTCTGTAAGTGCTTCATCCTTTTCCACTCATTAAGCAGTGCCATTCCTTGCTGGAAAGGTGAGGAAGGTGCAGCCTCCAGTTAGCTGCTTTACTGCCTCATCCTTCAGAAGGGATGAATGCTAAAATTTGACATAGCTCATCCATGTCCTGGAAACCTTTTGCATTTTTTTATTTGCTCATTTAAGAGAAATTAAGTGAAACCAAGGGAGGCAGCGGTGGGAATGCTTTGCTGGGTTAGGAGCTCCTGCTGAACAGGAGCTGGCTCGTGGTCACTTATCTGTTTTTTTATTTTAAAATTTGAACTCCCATCTCTGCTGATATCAGCCAGAGTCCTTTTGCATTCAGTTTTGTCTGTTTCGCTTATCAGGAGGAAGCTTCACCAGGAAGGGATGCAGTGACACTATTAAGATAAATGAAGTACATCAAGCAGGTTGCTCCCGTGGGACCTTTTCCCATCCTCTTCCCCTTCCTGGTCTCCCTCTCATCTCTCCTGGCTGTCCACAAACCAGCCATGTGGAACCAGAGTGAGCCCTGCCAAACCCAGCAGCAGATTTCCTGAGCGGGGCGGAGGAACAAAGGCTGCGGGCAGGACTAATACAATTAAATTAAAGGGAGCAAAAGGGCACAGCAGCTTTGGCAGCTGAGTTCATTGTATGGCCTCTTCCAGCTCCTTGTTGATTAATGAGAGATTAAGGGCCTTTACTGTCCTGGGCTTTACGGTCAAAATAACTTGGGTAACTTTATCTGTGTACTTCAGTGTGTTATTTATAATTCCTCTGCTTTTTAATCTGTAGAGAGAGCCCCTTCCTGACTTTTGTCAGCAGCCTCCTTGGTCTTCCCTGGGGATTTCTGCTAGCAAAGCCCCTCTCAGCTGTCAGCTAAGATAACAGCTGCCCACTATTGGTTTTGTGTTTTCAGCCTTGCCATGAAACAGAGGAATAAAGCTCATTTTCCTATCCTGCATGGGACTGATGTGTCCCAAGCTCCTGCTTTCAGGAGGGTGCAAAGGTTTTGGCTGCAGGGAGCAAACACTTGAAACTAGGAGGAACTAGGCTCAAGGAGGACTAGTTTTAGCCAACATGGCTAGCTGCAGCTTGTCCTGACTTAAAACTTTCAGGAAAACAGGAAGAGAACATGAGCAGAGGTACCTGGAGGCCAGGAGCCCATAACATCAGCCAAGCACTGCTTAACAACCTAACAAAAGCCTCTCCTTTTTACTTTCCTGAAGCCAAAAGGTAAAAAAAAGGTGAATCCATTAAAAGCATACTTTTAAAGAGTTTTAAATGGTTTCAAAAAGTGGGACGGCCACGAGCCACAGGACCCATGGTGTGGCTCAGTGCAAGGCTCACTTGGTAGCCTGTGGCCATGGAGAAGGGACAAATGGCTGGCAGCTAGGATTACCCATCTGGAAACTCCATCCTTAATGCTGGTAGAAAAGCAGAATTGATGATGAAACCATTAATAGTAATGTACTGGTAAACAGATCGACCCCAAAAAAATCCTAGGATCCAAAGCCAGCTGGAGGAGAAAATCCTAGGATTCCTTCCTATCTAACACTTAACCAGCCCCTGTATTTACTGGCAGGTAAATCCCAACCTTCACCACACAACTTCCATGAAAAACTCAATCCCACAAAGGCTTGTGCAGCATGCAGGCATCAGGCAGTGGAGCAGGAGAGAGGCCACTGGCCAGGCATTTCCAGGCATATTTCCAGCTCACAGACAGGCAGTCTGAGCAGAGTCCCCGCTGGTACCTGCCAGTCACAGCCCTCAGGCAGTGCCAAGCAGGGATTGGGGCACCAGAACCTCCTGCTTCCACCAAGGGCAGCTACAACAAACCCACATGGGACACAGTTTTGGGCTCCAGACCAGATTCCGGGCCTTGCTCAGCTGCGATTCCCATCTTTGATTTCCTGCCTGAAAAGCCTGGGACAGACCCCTTGGAGGCAGGTACCTAGGGGTTGCTACCAGCCAGGAGGCTGCATTCAGACTTCGTGTGCCACAAGATGGTATCAGTGGCTTTCCCATTAGCATTCCAGCCACAGAGCCCTGCTCTGCAAAGCCCAGGAGAAGAACGCGCGCATGTAATTGCACAATTAAACATTGCGTCAATACAGCAATTCTTTCAAGGAGGAAGCAGTTCCCAATGATTCCCTGAGGATTAAAGGATCAATGTGTGTTTCGGCAGTGAATGGGATTGTGTTTGTTTTCTTTCTCTTTTTCTTAATAAAGTCAAAGTTGAACATGGAGACAGCACAGATTGTTTTTTAGTGACTCACTCCTACTTCAAAACCGCGCTGCATAAAGCTGGCATTCATAGCTGGCCCAGATTCCTTAAACAGCTCTGAGAGGACTCTCAAAATTTTTCTTTGATTGCAGTTTGGCCACACTATCCCCTCATACTCTTAGAGGGGCACCTATGGATGAAAAAAGTTGGTGAGTTAAAAAGCAAAGCAAAAAACTGAGGTGAAAAAAAGAAAGTTCAGGTGAAATCATGACACCAGACCATGGGCTCTCGTAATCAGCTTTAGGTCTGTAAGAAAGCGAACAGTGACCACTGTATTCCTGATAACTTAGTGGTACATAAACTTACTGCATAACTTATTGTAAACTACTGATAGTTTTGTTCAAGGAGCTCTGTTTCACTGCCTTGCTGAATGTATTTCATCTCTGACCCATTGTGGTCTGGTCCATACTGTTGGGATTCTGCCTAAAGACAAAAAAAACCCCAAACCAAAAACCAACTAAAAAAACTGCCAAAAAACCTAAACCCAAAATTTTACTGAGCCTTCTTAAAAACACAAACCCACAAAAGCCTCAACCAAAAAAAAACTTATTGAGTCTACAGAATTTTCCCACATTCCCTGGGATGTTCATGCCAATGTACAGAGCTAGTCCAGCTTCCACAGCCCAGGGCAAGAAATGGCACAATAACTTACATAAACTCAGACAACCCAATGCTCAGCAGACTTCAAGGCAGCACTACCAGAGAAGGACCACCCATCACATTATCCATGCCTTTGAGAGGAACACAAAACACCCCCATGTCTTCCTTTCTGCAGATCCTAATCCTGTCCTCATGGAAAAAAAAAAAATCACACCAATACATAGATAAGTGTGTTCCCCCTGTCTCTTGACACAACACAAAACTTGAGTGTATAGCCACCCTCTCCCACACATCAGCAGCAAAAGGGGGGAGTTCACCGTCCTGATAGAACTGGAAACCATGACCAGAGTGTCCTTTTTACCACATGTGCTTTAGATGAGGAGCAGCAGAAGTTGGCTGCCACTGCTTTGGAAAGAGCAGGAGGCTTTATTTCTCTATGGTGAGCTTGACACCATGGCAGGCTGTCTAAGGAGGGTGTGAGACTTCCCATCCACACCCTCCAGAGAGCCCCTCACAGGGTGAGAATGAGTCACCCACAGACAAGTGCTCATTCAACTGCTTATTTCTAGTGGCAGCCACATCTGGAAAATTCATGTGGTGCAGAAGGAAAAAAATATGAAGACGGGTATGGGCAGCCTCCATGACGTGTTTCCATCAGAACTGGGTGAGCAAGGGGTGCTGAAGATTGGCACTGGTGCATTAGCAGGGCAAAGAGCCAGGAGTGCAACCACAGGGGTACATCAGACCTGGGACAGGACTTCACAGCCATCCCCAGGCACCTGTGGATTACCTTCCCTTAAGGGACATTCACTCCTGTGTGTGTCACTGACCCGGCACAAGGAGGGTTGCTGATGGGATTTGACACTCAGCCTTGAAGAACAAACACTAGGTCGACGCAGGGCACCAAATAAAAAGAGTTGGACTTTTTCCACAGGGAAAATCCTCCTTTGGCAGAGCTCCCTAGGTAAACAGTGTGCATGGATAAGGCTGGCTGTCCATCAGGGGCTCTGCAGCAACAAAGTGATCCGTCCCTGCTGAGCGCCCGCTGCAGAGAAAATCTCAGCAATGAAAAGCAGCTGCAAGGAGTCAGTTCCTGCCCCATCCCCTACCCAGGCACGGCCGATCCCGCTG
Organism: Pomatostomus ruficeps; assembly: GCA_013400735.1. Lineage (NCBI taxonomy): Eukaryota > Metazoa > Chordata > Aves > Passeriformes > Timaliidae > Pomatostomus > Pomatostomus ruficeps. The sequence continues at coordinate 70,371 of VYZT01046940.1, forward strand.
CCGGAGCGTGAAGGAGACCGTTGTGGCAGGACGCTAATTCCCAGGCAGCTGGAGCAGCCTGGCCGCGCCAGACGGTCGTGCTGCCCGATCCAGCGCGGCGCTCTCCCGCCGAACGCGGCTAATTGCCGGAAGAGGGATATCAGTTACGCTTCAATAAAATGTAGGCGGTTTTGCATGCTTTGCCCATAATCTGCCGCTAATTTCAAGTATCATTTAGTCTCGTGTGCGCTTTTTGGAGAAAACACCCTATTTCCAAATACTGCACTTTCCTAATTCAAAGCTTCACTTGTATGTGTCATTATTGCTTTCCCCTATTGCGCGGCATAGCCAGTCCCACTGGTGTCTTGGTTCACTAAACACCTGCACATTTAAATGAATTTACAACAAATGGGGGAAATAAGCTCCATCCCCCAATTTATTTTAGCCAGCTTAGGCATTGCTTGCCTCACACTTATGTACAGTACCACCCTGTATGCCTAGAAATGGAAAAGTCTGGGCAAGGACCGGGTATGTATGAGTTGCACTCCCTTAAATGGGGGCTTGCAACATCTCAGCAGTGCTAATACTGGATGAGCTGGGACAGGTCAAGATAGGCATCAGAAAGGAGGTGTTGGTGGTCAGTGCTCACATCAGAGGCACCCCACTGGTGAGGCCAGGACACATCCTCCTCAATTTATCTGTGAACAATCTGGAACAGCAGTGAAGTAAGAAAATTTCCTGAGAATACACTGCTAAAAACGTACTGGGGAAAAGAACAGCCAGTGGGGAATTGCACATGGCCCTTACAGGGCTGAGGGATTGGGCAATAACACTGCAGCTGAAAGTCAACGCAGGTTAGATTTAAAGTTAGATTAGATGCTTGCAGGCTAAACAAGTCTTAAATTCACATATGAAATTATGGTTTCTGAACTGCTTATTTTTACTCAAGAGTGAGATCTTTGGACTATCTTGGACTATTCCACAAAACCATCAGCTAATCAAACATTAGGGATTTCCATGAAAGAAACAGCAAATGAACACAGAACTTCACCAGACCATTCCATAACCCTCTGGTTCACCAGTACTTTGAGTAGTGCATGGAATCCTGGTGCTCTCCTTTCTTCTGAGAAGTAGGACAGGCTCAGATGATGGCAACAAGGACAATTCATGGTGACTGGTTTTATGCCTGAGGAGGCTGAGCATCTTCATCCCAGGAAGAAGATATACAAGGCACATCTAATAAAGTTTTATAAGCTTTTGAGGGACCTGAAGCAGGCAGTTAGGAAGTGACAGACATGGTCATTTCCACCACGAAAACCAGGAAACACCAAACGAAACTGTCAGAGACTAACTCAAAAGAAAGAGAAAGGCCTAATCCTTCTTACAACATGTAGATGGTCAGTGGAGTTTGTTGCTACTGTTCTTGTGGAAGCAAAAGGTTTGGACAGGTACAAGGAGAGATTAGATAAGCACTTAGAAGAATGATGCACTGAAGGTTACTAAAGCATCACGAATGATATTCATTCATTCATGTCAGGAAATCCCCTGAGCTGAAAATAGTTGGAGGCTGGAAGAGTAATCAGAGAAGTATTATGCAAGATTGTCCTCCTCCTGCTCTTCACTAGAGTTCTATGACTTTTGTCAGAGAAGGGATAAGGAGACCAGATCACATTGAGATGCAAATGCAACTTCCTTCTCTACGCTGGGAATCAAAACCGTGTCTCCCACCACCAAGTCACAAGCCAGATAGGCACATCTTTGCTCATTCCCTGGAAAATGCTGCTTTTTCCCCTGCAACCCTTAAACATTCCAGAGAATAAATAAGAATAACCACAACTCTCCCTTTGTCTTTGGGGGGACATGCAGTTGGGAAAGGGTACTGCCACATTTCAGTCCAAGAAATGTTCATGTACCTTGTCAAGTGACTGTTTAATATAACACAAAAATGCAGTCTCCCATCTCTTATCTTTTTTCTTGGATACTCCAAAGAAAGTAATACAAAGTAGTATTACAAACTAATAGTTTTTGGGGGTTCTCCCCCACCTTCTCCTTCATGGTGGAGCTTTGTTCCCTAACAGGTAGCAAAGCCTTAAAGTATTTTTTTTTAATTACTTAATTAAGCAACAAAAACTACTTTTCCAAGCTCAGAATGTGGTAAATTATTAAAATGCTCTGTTTGGGTGTGTCTCTGGGTAAGGACTCCCACACACAGACTGGTTGAAGGTGAGCTTGCTAGACTGCTCAGTGACTCACCACCAAACACATCGTTAATTATATGTTACAGCATGTCTGACTTCATAGAGTACTGTAGGTGGTGTGAAATAATCTTTGAATGAGTTCAAGCTTTTTCCAGCTTTTATGAGGTTACAATGCTTCAGACTCCAAAAGACTCAGCTAGGCAGGAAACTATTGAGGATTTGCTATAGTAACCTGAGCTGCACTCCCAGCACGTCAAGTCTCGACTCACAGCAGTGGCTTTGGGAGATCTGCAAGCTTGGCATCGGCTGGAGTTGTTACCTCTCTCCCATCATGATGCACTCACTCACTCAAAGCTGGCTCCAAGCAGTGTGTGGGCAGAGCTGAATTCTACTGCCCAAGGAGGAGGGGTGGGGTCTGGGTAGTTCCTGTGAGGGGAAGGGCTAGGATTTGGCTGGCAAAGAAAGCACGATGAGAGTTCTGGCAAGCCACTGACTTTTTTGCTGGCACTGAGGAGTGAAGCAGTGACTGCTACTTCCAAGAGGACCTCTCCCACTGCCCAAAAGCAGACACAGACACCAGATGCTCTGGCTGTCTGCAAAGACTGTGCCTTCCTGACACTCTGGCACGGGCAAGTAGACAACAGGACTATGGGCAAGGTAGTCTGATGCTGCAAGTAACAACCTATTTTGCCAAACTTGGAGGTGTCCCAGCATAAACCCACCCAGGGACTCTAGCTTCTCCCTCTGTCACTCCCTTGTGCAAGCAGGGCTCTGGTAACGCTACTGCAGTGATCCGTGAGAGCAACCCTTGTGTCACACAAAAGCAAGGACTCCCTCCACACCCCACATCCACAGGCTTTGAGGTAAATAAATAGCAAAGTCATTGACTAGCCAAGTCTGACACTTAAAATTCATCTCTTACCAGGACTGTGTTCACATGAATGACATTTTTAAGCTACGTAATCCCTGGCAAAACAAGTTAATTCTTTACCTTGAGGTAAGTAACTGTAAATGCAGCATCCTACCACAGGTATGGCACAGACTGATTTCGCCTTGGAACAAGCAGTGGCAGCCAACACTTCCTTCCTCAAGGTGTGAAAAACCTTGCCATGCTTCATCAAGGGCTCCAGCATCTTTTGTCTACTAAGACCTTTTAATGAAATAGGACACATTAGGACTAATTTTGTATGGGAAGCAGTGTTGAAACGCTAATACCCAAAAGTCACAAATAAGGCATTTCATGGGTCAAGTGGGAGACTTTCCAGCATTCCACTGCAACCTCTTCGGTTGCACAACAGGCCCCTTGAAACCAATCCTTTCTCCAGCAAAGACAGAGCCCAAGGGCTGTGGGGCAACTGATTTGATTTCATGAAGAGTTTGACCCCAGAAGGAGGCGTCTGCATGAGATGAGTGACTCACTCCATTTCAATAATGGGTGAAACCATTAATTGAAGGTGCACAGTTTGCTTGTTTGGGCAGGCTTCGTATGCCCAAACCAGGAGTGGTCTCACTGCTGCTGTATTTACTGAACTCCTCCAATTAAGTACTTTGTTTCCCTCATCCATAATGACAATGGTTTCTGCATGTTAAATATATTCAGAAAGGAGGCTGCTCTGTTTCACATTTGCAAATTGGAGTAACTTTCTCCTCTACTCAGTTGTTAGGAGAAACACTAGGCAAGGAATGGCTAAGAAACTTCCCACTGAGTGATGTGTTCTCAACTACTTTGTTTAGCATAGTAGGAAATTATTTGGGTTAAAAAGCACATTCAATATTAACTAAAGTTGCTTGCACATTTTGGAGCAAGGAATTGAAAACAAATTTAATGTATATCATACCAGTCAAACGTAATTGCAGATACTTCTATGCATCCTGGGCATTTCGGTGGATTCCAGCATTGCTAAAGCCCTGAACAAGAACACCATTTAACTGCAGAGCTGCTGCAGCAGTTGCATCTAGAGCTCTTGCCTCACACACCTTTGCTCTCAGTTGGAGGAACTCCCCTTAGGGAGAGAAAGCGCTCGGTTCTTTCTTCACACCACATTTCATCTTGGCCCCACTACAGAGACCACCTACAGGGATGCCAGTTAGCATCAGCTGCATGATGCTGAACTGGTATTTGTGGGAGCACTCAGTGGGAACCACATCTTAGGCAGCCTCATGGGCAGCTCTCCACCCATCCACTCGCTCACGGCACAAGCCTGCACCGCTCACCACCAAATGGCAGCAGTGGTAAGCTACCTGATGGACTCCTATGGAAAACTGTGAGCAGAGAGTTTACTGTATTTTTAGTTGCATTTAATTGCAAATTAGCAGCTGGAAATAAGGAGGGGTGAGCAAGGTGTGAGCCACCAGCTGTCTGCAGAGGAGTCTGGAAACCGCCGATTATCCATTGCCGTAGCTGTGCGGGGCGAAGCGCTGGCCCGCTGCACGCTTGGGGTTTGCTGTGGCTGGAAGATTTACATTTCAAGCCATCTGGGGGTGCAAGAGCCAGAGGCCACACACTTCTCTGGCAGGACATCCTAGGGAACACCTGTATTTCAGGTGTTATGAAGGCAGCAAGGGGCCACATTATTTAGTGGCCAGCAGTGACTCTGATTTTAGGCTGGTGTTTGTCCTATCCTGGAGCCTTACAGAAGCTGGCTGCTTTCAGTGCACCAAAGAGGTCCACTTAAACAGACAAACTTATTGATTAGGAAATTATTTACCTTGAGATTGTCAGCTTTTTTCTTTTCAGTGCACAGATGAAAAAATTATGTCTTCATTTCACATTAATTTTATTTTCAGCAGAGCAAAACCATGGAAACAGGGACTTCAGAGTGCTGCCAAGGCTGTTGGACATACATCTGTATAGCACCAGGGAAATACTGGGGTGTCCAAAGTACACTAATCCCCAGACCTGGGTCTACATCAGTCCTTGTAAAGAATCTTGTTTCTTACCTTTCTTACCTACAGAAACAGACCTAATGCAGCGGCAGCTGAAAAACCTCACACTTTAAATATAAAAATTTATCTTCATAACATCCCTGTGGGTAGCAGTAGTGTAAACTCCCTGGATGTACTCACAGGGAAATGAAGCACAGAAAACCCGAGTGCTGTAGTAAGATCCCATAAAGACCATGGTGGACATAAAAAGCCTAAAAAATGAGGTGTCTCACATGCAAGTTTAGTGCTCAGACCAGAGTACCACAATTTTCCTCTCCTCTTTCTTTTCCCTGCATCCCCCCAAAGCCATTTTCTGCCCCAGCCATCACAGTGATGCAATGGGAACTCACAGCTTGCTGTATCTTGCAGCACCCTGACAACACAACACCAGCAACCTACATATTACAACACCACTGATGAGAGATGTACACACATGTAGATTTTGGAAATGTGTGACATCCCTATTACTGTTTCAAGAACTCCTCTCCAGGAGCCTTGACGTCACACGCTGGTGGCAGCTGCCCCAGCTCCCCAAGAACCAGCTGCCCTAGGAACAGGCTTCGCCCCGGGGACACATCCTAGAGCCCTGACTCAATTTAAGCACGAATTTGAGTCAGTGGAAACTTGTCTGAGGAAGGACTGAGTAAAAACCACAGTGAGACTAAAACAAGCAATGCAGATCCTGAGGAATCAGTAAGAAAAACTGCAATCCCAGCTGCAGCAGGGGATGTTATGGAAAAGGGGCTGGAAAAGATCAACTGCAGGCATCATGGAAAGGATGAAAGTCAGTAAAAGCTGAAAATGGTCTAAAATCAGGCCCAACATCAGCGGTGTAGATGCGATGGCTGCCAATCCTCACCAAAATGGCAGCACCCAATACAAAGAGCCCACCCAAAGCAGAGGGACAGGGATTAGCAGCAGGAAAGGACCTGAAATTCACTGCTCTTCAATAAATGATTAGAGAACAGCAGGTCTAGTAGTGGCCTCCGACAAAGGCAATTTTTTAAAATTAAATTGCACAAACTAAGCACAACTTATTGTATTTACACACATATCCAACAAACCCTGTATTTCAACTACACTGATACTGTGACATCCTAAAAGCAAAGCACCATGCAATTTGAAGGCTCTAGGGATATTCTTTGGGAGTTGCTTTAAGTCTGGTTAATATATGCCTTTAATTTCTTCCCCAGACCTACTTCTTGTAAAATCCAACCATAACCAAAAGAGAAGAGAGTATTCAAGGATCACTAAACATGTGGAAAAAATTATCCCAGAGGGAATATGAAAGCCATCTGCCTGAGACTCCCCCTGTACTCATTCCACAGATGTGAACAGTGAGAGATGGATATTCTGGTGGCAAACCCTGGTCCTGTTGGCATTAAAAGAAACCGCACATCCAGCCGGCCAGAGAGCTGGTTTTGCTAGGAGCAAATTAGCCCCGAGGCTAGCCAAGACTTTATCGGCTGGAAAGTCCCAGTCATGAGTGCTAGCTGCAAGGGGGAAAGGAAAAAAAAAGAAACAGGCAAAGACAGGCAGGACAAGCCTGAACATGTTCAGTTTGTCCTTCCTACTTTACAATTATATCCTCGTTCCTCAGAGCAAAAGGCAGTTCAAAGACACAATAAATCCCTTTCTAGTCTTACGATTCTCAGGAACGTCATGGTAACGTAACGGAAGTGGCTCCCAGAGATAAGGTGACAAAATAAAATTAAACCCTTCCCTACAGCTACACTTTGGTAAAATATCAGCAGAGAAATAAAGGCACCATTCAGACATAGCTATGGCAGTCATCTGAGGAAATAGGACTGACCGTAGAGGTTTCAAACCGATTGATTTAATGTACTGCTCCTCACACTCTGCAGCTGGTCCTTTTTTTGCATTGCCTCTAAGGCTCATACTAACTTCATTGAATGGGCTGGATTTTATTGTCAGGAAATGTGATTCCCTTTTGGGGTACATCTTAATAAATGCTTCAGTTTAGGTCCCAAGAAATTTGAGCTAAAGCAACTGTAGACTAAAGATGGCTTTAGAGCAGGCAAAGCCTGAGTGACCAGTTAGAGCACCCACCAAACAGAAGATTTTCAAAGCTTTCTGTCATCGCTTCAGGCCAATGGAGGGGACAAAGGAAAGAAAGAGCTAGAAGACAAGGCAGGAAGCACACTCAAGATGGACCTGGGAGGTCTCCAGGGGTCTTCCCACCCTGTGCTCTGTCCCTCACAAACCAAATGAAGCAAAAACAAAAGCACAAGGCATAATGATGCCATGGGGAGCAATTAAGTGGCAAGGGGAAAATAATTGGATCTTCAACTAAAAACATGCACTAAACAGCAAAATATTTGATAACTGCAAATGTAGACATGGATGGAACAGACAGAAACAAAAGGCTCCATCATCTAGTACCAAACCACACAGAAACCATCAAGCACTTTGCCTGAAAGGTAAATTAAGAGAAATAACAGTGGTTTTAAAAAATATTTTTTAATCTACTTCACACCATGACTTTGTATGCCAGCAACGAGAGCCCAGAGCTGGGATGACAGGCAGGGTGATTTCCATACTCTATCATTCATGTTACTTTTACAAACTTCAACCTCACACAGGACAGACACCTTTTCTGACCATAAATGGGCTGCATGAGAATTTAATTATGCTATTGAAAGGCCATAAATATTTCAGACTGAGTCAGTTTGGGTACACTGGATTTTTTTTCCTGCCTTTCACTGCGTCAGGGAATTTCTTTCCACCCTACAGCACTTAGGAAAGGGGCACATGGCTGAGGGAGTCAGCAGTCATGAATAATCAGGGAGGGATTTCTCCAGAATAGGGCAGCAATGTGAAGAAGTCTTTTTTCTGGGGTGACATTTGCATGACCGAGGGATGACATAATAATTCCACAAACAAAAAAAGGCTTTATACCCACATGGTGGCTTTCGAAATCTCTCTGCAATGACTTAGTCCTTCCCTTCTGTACAGTAACATCACATATTGGGGGCAGGAATTTAAGCCCTGTCTCTGCATCCATGGCTTTATCTCATTCTTTCTGGCTAATGCAATCCTAAAGCTCACATTAACAATGCCATTTTATGGGGCACAGCATTTCACTAGAGTACTGAAGGGATTTATTTCTGCTCTGGTATGAGGGTATAAGAGGTAGGCAGAGCCCAGGGTGAGAGACCTGTTTGGGTAAGAGAAACATCAACATACAGGTGGAGGCGAGGCCAGTGCCTCCACACCAGCTTGCAGTGCTGGAGCAGAAAGAAAGGGCAGAAACGGTACTGCTAGAGAGCGAAAAAGAAACAGCATGCCAAGATCATGCCCCTGCCCTGCCCCCCCCCCCCCAAAAAAAAAAAAAAAACCAACAAAAAACAAAAAAAACCCCAAGCCACTGTTAGACACTTGGGAGCTGCTGAAAGAGCTACACTGAAAAGGAGGTGCTGAAGTGCAGCCAGAGGAGCTGCGTGCCGGGGCACATCCTTGCGAAGGCAGCCCAAGCACTGTGTGTGCCGCCAGGGCACCAAACTGCTGCTGGAAACCCAGCCAGGATGTAAACACATGGTGCAGATGATCAGACTGAAGCAGAGCTATTGTTTCACTTCCAGCGTGGGCTGTTTGCCAGCTATGGACCTCTGCTGAGAGATAACCGACATGCATTTGAAACTCTGGAGAAAACTCTTTGTTTCTGAGCTGACTTGTTTTTTAGGAAAGGGCTGAGCAGTGATAAGGAGTAAGAATCAGATAGTTCAGACCCCCCCCCCCCCCCTTCCCAGAAAAGTGTCTGGGGACTTTCAGAGCGGAGAAGCAGGCACTACAGGAAGGATGGATGCTGGACCAAGCCCAGCCTCCCAAGCCTAAGGGGATTCGCTCGAGCCGCCGGGAGCGGGGAAACCGTTTCTCATCAGTATAGGAAGTCGAGTGCCTGGCAACAAGGGAGGCAGCTCTCCCACAACTCCGGTTACGCAAACAGCTGCCTTCTGCTGGGTTTCAACATGCTCCACTGCTCCAAAAATAATTTCCTGCTTGATTTGATACCATTAGCAGGAGCACGGAGCGCAGCACGAGCAATTGTGCCGCTCCACGCTGGCTGCAGGTAGCCACGGGGTTCCAGCAAAAGCCCTGATTCCTGTTTTTGGCAGGGGGGCCTGATTGCGCAGGAGAGAAGGTAAGCAGGGTGATAGCATAAGCTTTCTCTTCCTCTGTGAGGGGTTTTGACGCAAGCCTGGACAAAAGTACCTGTCACCTTCGTCCTTTCAAGCCCCTTTTCCAGGGCTGACATTTCCCAGCCCTTACAGCTTGTAACACTCATGGCGTGTAACCAACACTCAGCAGCCAAGCGGGAATCAACGCCAACATAAAGTTCAACGACAAAGTCACTGCTTGCGGTGTGATTAGGAGCTGTGCTGCTCCTGGGCAGTGTTGCAGGAGTTCCCCCACAGCACAAGCAGCAAAAAGCTGCTATCATGCCTTCCTGCATTCCCCAATGGATGACTTTGTGTCCGCTTTGGAGGTTGTTGGAGTAATACCAGTCCAGCCCAGTGCTTTGGGAACAGCAGCACTTTCCATTCCTAGCTGGACTGGAATTTGGATATCAAATTTCGCCCTAAGGTGCATCTGATTTCCTGTTCCCTATTCCCAGCCCATGGATCTGCATGCCCCTTCCCAAGGGCCTGCCTTGGGGGGACTCCTCCAGAGGCCTTCATCAGATTTGGAAACCTTGAGCAGTGCAGAGAGTTAAAGATTCCAAGGCCCAGCGCCGCACTCCGTGGCCTGTGCAACACCAGCAGCACAGCACACGAACCTCCCCAGCTCATGGCCTTACATAGTGCTGAGCTGGTACCTCCCATGTGAAGTGCAAGTCATGTTCAGCAAAGAGATGAAGCAGCAAAGTAAAACTCAATGTCACCCATTAAAACAGCAGCTGCAAAGCAGGATTCAGAGGCCGAGAGCACAACCACAAATATCAGTGTATTTTAAAGTAATCCTCTTACACTTTGAAAGTAAAATTGTGCAATGGCACATGTTTATGCCTATACCTTTTAAACCCAAAGAGACCATGAGGAACGATTCCATCTGATCTACACCACGCAAGCCTTACCAACCTTGTTTTCCACAGCCATTCTGTGAGCCACACAATGGCTTATGAAAGATGTCCCTCAGCCATGGCTAGAAGAGTAAAATGGGTGATGAACACACCACTGCTTTTGGGGAGCTTCAACAGAAACTAACCTTGGAAGGTAAAGCCATAAAAAGAGAGGAAGCATACCCTCAGCCTTCCCACACAGAACATAACTGCAGGATGACATCCCAGCTTTCACACACAAGACAAAATATGCTTCCAAGCTGATCCAAATGCCAGGTGAGGCCTCTCCTGTCACTGCCACAATAAAAGGGAATAACCTTGCAAAGAAGGTAACTTCTCAGCTGTTAGAGGACCTGAGCTGGGCAGCAGGATAGGACTGGTGGGAAGAGTATACAAGCTGGTTTCTGTGCTCAACTGACCCATGTCTGCAGCAGCTGCTGCTCCCACAGCCCGGGGGAGTACAGATAAGCAGCAGTTCAGCTTTTCCAGACATAGCACAATTCCTGTTTACAGCCTCTGGGCTTGTCTTTTCAAAAGACAGAGCTAGGTGTCTATTCTTGCAGGAAACCAGGTGTGTAAACAGTTCAATTAATATACCCAGCAAATCATGCTCTAGCACAGCAAAGAAGGCTAGTGGAGACAAGCCAAAAGCACAGGAGCCAAGGAAGGAAAATACTTTTAAAGAATATGCCTAATTAGAGATGGGCCTGGGCCAAAAGTTCATATTTGAACACCTGGAATAGCCCAGGGGAGCAGAACAGTAACCTGAACCCAGATCTACATTTTGTAACTCTCTCTTCTCCCAAATGAAATAAAACCTCAATACAGCCTCAAACCCAACCACCACACAGTCTGAGCTACAGGTTTCCAAAAGCCAAAGCCTGGAGATCTGGCTTTCTACTTTCAGCCTGGTTTTGGCCGAGTCATTGTGCTCAGCTGCTGGTGCCCTCTGTTCCTCTCACTCCACACCACCTAGCACCCTGTTGAGGGCCCACTCTGCTCCACTCAGGAGGTGGCTCTTCTTCCCTGGCATCCCCATTTGCTCCAGTAGCCATGGCATCCTCAGCACTGTGACCAAGCCCAGCTGGTGACTGCACTCCCTTCTCGCTGCCCTTGCAGGCAACAGCTTCCTGGGCAAAGCAAGAAGCCTGCCCTAACCCAAAGCCAAGTGGCTCCACTCATCCCTGTGAGACAAATATTGGCAGTAACCCCCAGTTTTGTGCCAAACCCCCAGATTTAGGGCTTGTTTTGAAGGGTACAACCTCCATGTCAGGGAAAGTCCCCCATGCCCTTTACGAACACTTGCAGAAGAAGCAGATTCCCTTTTCTCCCCTACAGCTCATTTCTCAAGAACGGAAAACTAAACTTCTCCCACACCTTATCATCTCTTTTGACAGTAGATTTTCTTTATAGCAGAATCACATTTGACAAAGAAAGGTCAGCCTGATCCCCATAAAATCACCCTGTCACAGGCACGTCACACATTTCAGACAGCTTGCAAGGCTGACTAAACATTTACTTTTGGATGGCTCATTTCCAAAGTCCAGAAATAGATGCCAGTCCCCAGTAAAAGAGTGCCTGAGTGTGCCACCAGATGGTTTCACTGCCCTGTCACAGTGTGCCATTTGCATTCCTGCACTTTCCCCCCTCACTGGGTGCCATGGCTGAGCTCCCTGTAGAGAGGTGAGGCCTTATCTCCCAGCTGGATTATTCTTGGTAGGTATTTGTCACTCATTTTTCCATCATCTGACCTTGGGTCCTGTTAGGCTGAGGTAAGTGACTAATGCACAGGGCTCTTGATTGCTTTCCCAGTGGGCACCCGGCCTCTCACTAGCACAGCTGGAGAAGAACAAATGGGATTTGCTCATACTGGATGCTGCGATATTCAAGGAAGAGTTTGTGTTTTGAAAATCCTTGAAACAAGTTAGCTTCCCTGCTATTCAGAGCAGTTTTGCACCATGGATTTACTCTTGTAGCTATTGCAAATTCTTCCTTGCCACAGCTGAACCTTCATCTCCAAGCAACAAAACAATTTTAAAAAATACTAATCTGACTTTATACAAAAGTACAGGAAAAATATTATATAACCCTTCAAGGGCCAAGAGACACCATCTGCAAAGTGCTTGCTACACACCACCCAGGCAAAATCAAAATGATGCAACTTTTGGTAGAGTGTACAGATTACAATCAGGCAATTACACATCCCAGACTGTGTAATCACATGCAATGAGAACACACGTGGGTGTAGTGCGAGGTGTGAGCCTGGTGTCACCAACCACAGGCTCCTCCGGTTACCCAAAAGGAGTCATTCAACAAATGCTTTAAAGATTTCTTTTCAGTAGGTCCATCCAGAAGAAGGCCTCTTTCCATCATGAAAAGTAATTCCTGAAAGACTGGGAAACCACCAGAGCTGCAGTGGAAAACATTAGAAAGAATTGATCTATCATCTGTCTCATACCCAACTGTGTCTGGACAGCTGGAAAGGGGAGGGAAAAAACCCCATCACACACAATACAGAATCTGTTATACAGCTTTATATCTCCAAGCTTCTGTAGGAAGTAAGTTTAAACATCTGATGCATGAACATCCTCAGCTTTAATAACCATTACTGTCTTTCATCTCCCCTTTTTTAAAAGTCTCAGAACAGCATTTAATACTCTGGCCTCCTGTAAGCATTGCTCAGATGTTCCCCAGATGGCTTTTCCAAGGGGATTTCTAATTATTCAGGGTCTTTTAAAGAAATATCCTGCAGGAATCTTTTAGGTTTCTGGGGCTTTCCTTCCTTCCTCTACAAATTTCTTTACCCGGAGCTTGATTTAAAACCAAACTCAAAGGAAACACTTACAATGACTTCAATATGTCTCAGATCATGTACCCTGGGGTAAAAGAGAATTGAACCAAATCCCATAAAAATAAAAATGGTGAAGATTTCAAAGGGATTCACAGTGAAGTTTTGTAAAGAAGTAATTAGACCAAAAGTTTTAGCCGAGAATATCATGGAATAAAGGAACACTTAGACTGAGAAAGTTAATACTGCATACAGACCACAATGGATTGCATATACAATCCCCTCTCCTCAAAGAAAAATAAATTAAAATCGAAGCAACAGTTGCTATAATAACAGCTAAACAAGGACAACTCCGATTCTCAAAAACTCCCACAGTTTTCTGATCCTGAACTACCTTAAATGGACTGGACTTCCAAAAGTGTGAAATTCCTACCTGCTGAAAATCCACATTAGACATCCCCAAGTGGGAGACAAAGAAAATCAGTCATTTCTGGATAGGCTGGTGACTCCTTCTGCATAAGAGGGCAGCTGGAGAGCAGAGCTGAGCCCCTTACATGATGATAAAGCAAAGCAAATAATTCTAATGAACATAAAAGGCATTTGTCTCTCTCAGCCCATCCAAGCCATCTCCCAAGCAATAGTTAATAACAAGACATGCAACTCTTCCAAATCTACTGCTCCATATCCCTCCAAGTGGGATACAGCCCCACAGGCCATGTTGTCCTGACACCTGCAAATGCTAACTGGGCAAACTGGGAGTGTTTCAGCTTGTGCTGTGGCACAGACACACAGCTGGCTCAACACACATTGCTAAGCTCTGTGCACTAAGGGACTCTCACCATGGTGTCTGGCCTCTCCGATCCCACCATGAACATTGCCCTCCTCTTGCATCAGCATCTCTGCTTGCCAGCAGTGCTTGTGGTAATTTGCTGCACAGTTTGGCACAGCGCAGGGCTCAGCCCAAGCAGTCAGGAGTTTGTAATCTGAATGCTACAGAGAACTTCTGATAGAATCATAGAATGACTTGGGTGGGAAGGTACATTAAAGACCACCTGGTTCCAACTAGATCAGGTAGCTCAGAGCTCCATCCAACCTGGCCTTGAACACCTCCAGGGTTGGGGCACCCACAACACCTGTTCCAGTGTGTCACCATTCTCACAGTAAAGAATTTACTTCTAATATCTAATCTAAGCCTGCCCTCTTTGAGTTTAAAGCCATTACCTCTTGTCCTGTCGCTACATGATTTTGTAACAAGTTCCTCTCCATGTTTCTTATAGACCCCGTTTATGTACTGGAAGGCGCTCTAAGGTCTCCCCAGTCTTCTCTTCTCTGGACTGAAAACCACCAACTGCCTCAGCTGTCTTCATAGGAGAGGTGCTACAGCCCTCTGACCATCCTTGTAGCACTCCACTGGATTCACTCCAACAGGTCAACATCCTTATGCTTGGGCCTCCAGAGCTAGATGCAGCACTCCAGATGGTCTTGAGAGTGGAGTAGAGGTGCAGAATCCCTTCCCTTATCCTGCTGGCCATGCTTCTCCTGATGCAGCCCAGGACACAGTTCGCCTTTTGGGCTGCAAGTGCACATTGCCAGGTCATGTTGAGCTTCATCTTCTATAGCAGGAGGTTCATTCTCCCAGTTCCTGCTTTTGCCTTCTTGGCTCTGACTTGGGCAGGGTGGCTAGGGCACTTGCCAGTGAAGGCTGAGGCAAAACCATCCTTGATACCTCAGCCTTCTCCATATCCCATGTAACCACATCTCCTGTTTCCTCCTGGAGAGGGTCCACATTTTCCACCATATCGTCCTGTTATCAACCATGTACTTACAGAAGCCTTTCTTGTTGCCCTTATGTCATTAGTCACATTAAATTCCATCAGGGTTTTTGCTTTCCTAATCTGATCCCTGGCTACTTAAACAATTTTTCTGTATTCCTCCCAGGTTATCTGTCCTTGCTTCCACCCTCTGAAGGCTTCCCTCAGACATCCTCTCTGAGTTTCTCCAGGAGCTGCTTGCTCATTCATGCATTTTTGCCTGACAACTTTGTTGGGATACATTTCTTCTAAGCTTGGAGGAGATGATCCTTGAATATCAACCTGCTTGCTTGAACCCTTCTGCCCTCCCGGGCTTTATCTGTGGTACTTTAACAAACAGATCCCTGAAGTGGCCCAAGCCTATTCTCCTGAAGTCCAGGGCAGGAAGCTTGCTCTGCACCCTCCTTGCTGCACTAACGATCTCAAACTCCACCATTCCATGGTCACTGCAGCCAAAGCTGTCCCTGAGCTTCACATTCCCCACCAGCCTTTCCTAGTCACTGAGAACAAGGTCCAGCATAACACCTCTCCTCATTGGCTCCTGTATTGCTTGAAGCAGGAAGTTATCCCTTCTTCTGCATTGCTTCTGCCCAGCTGTGTTGGCCATCCCAGGACCAGAGCTTGTGAACGTGAGGCCACTCCTATCTGAATAGAGGGTGTAATTTGCTTAGTCTTCCTGGTTGGATGGCCTACAGCAGACCCAGACTATAACTGGGTCACTTGTCCTGTCTTCCCTCTAACCCTGACCCATAACTTCTTGGTCATCTCTTCATCCATCCCCAGTCAGAGCTCCATGCACTGGGTCTATGCTCTCCAGCTGCTCACTGACAGAGAAGACTCTGAGGAGCACCAACAAGTTTTTAATGCTGGACATACCTTCCTGCTTGGCTGCGCTATCCCATGGTTTGTCAGGTGGAAGAAACAAGCCCCAGCAAGCACCAGGGGTAGCCTGGAGATGGCCATTCAGAAACTCCTTTGCCCTCTGGCTGCATTCACTGCCCAAATGCTTCCCATACCTTTGGCTCTGGCGGTGTGGCTGTCAGCACACCACCATAAGGTTTCATAAGGAGACTGTGAGGAAACAGAAACCCTGGGTGGGGCTGCGGAAGCTGGTGTAGTTCATGAGAAGGTCACACCCTTTTCATTTCATTCTAAACACTCCATTCAAGCAGCCTGGCCTTCACCCTGGCCCACAAGTGAATTGGCACCTTGTGACAATGGGGTGTTGCATGCCTCCAGCCGCCCAGCAGCCTCCTGCTCATCCCACCAATCCAGCAGCAATGGCCAAGAAAAGCACTGGGAATGGTTTAAAAGCCAAGCCCAAAGTCTTCCAAAAGGGCTGCTTTTCCACCCGTCCTTTACAGCAGTCACATTTCAGGCAGGAGGAAACCAAGAAAGCAGCAGCAGTGGGTGTGCTGTCCCCTTCTTCCTGTGGCAAATGAAGCTCTGTTTTGGAAACACTCCTTCCTTGCAGCCCAAGCCCCTTGGTGTCCTAATCTTACTGCCCCAGGTGACACAATCTAAAATCACTCAGTTCATCTCCTGCAAAGCTTCACTCCTCATCTCCCTAACTCCAGGAGTCTTAACTCCTCCCAGTCCACCCTTCACATGCCACATCTGCACATTTCCGTTCATCCTGACCTTCCCTCCCTTGTCTGATAGTCCTTCCCACACAAGCACCACATCCTTCCTGCTCCAGCCTAGCCACAAAGCTGGGTTTGTTCACCGAAGCAGATCAGAATGAAACATAAGTATGACCCTTTGAATCAAACAGAGTAGGAGAAGGAAAGGGGAGAGCTGCCCATTTGAATATGTACAAACATATTCAGGGAGGAAGGTAGGGCCACCTCAGGTTGCCCTGGAGGTCCCTCGGCTAGATCTTGCTGGCCTCAGCCCTGCACATCAGCCCACAGCCTCTCAGACTCTCCCATGACAAAAAAAATGCCGGCACCGGCTCTTTACAAACACCTAAGGAAAAAAAAAAAAGGGGGGGGGGGGGAGAAGGGTAAGAAAAAAGGGGAAAAAAAGAGAAACAAGCCCCCCCAAATTGAATAGTAATTGGGCTTACAAAGAATCTACCTGCCCAGGACATCAGGGGATGGAAAAGAGAATACATCCAGGAAAGGCAGGATGTATCCCCTCAAGACAGTGGATATTTGCATGAGCATACCTCACGATGGAGAAAGTCTGCATCCCAAAGGCTGTGTAATCTAAATAGCAATATTGTAAATGTATTGGATGAGGGAAGGAAACACTATCTTCTTGCCCTGTATCATACATGAGGAACAGCAGTGCAGAGGGATGGGATAACTTACTTGTATGATGGGAAAATCACAGCAGAGCCAAGTCCCAAATCCCAATTCAGGGACCTAGCCACAGGCTATTCTGTACTTTCTATTTTCTGTTAACAAAGAAAACAGTATTTCCCTGGATTTCAATCCCCAGTGATACTGCTGGATTTGCTGCCCAGTCGTGAAATATTCCAGGAGTGGGAAGAGCAGATGAAGCTCTAGTGAGTCATGAGCAGACACTGCCTCATTGTGGAACCTGCACTGTGAGGGTCATGTTCAGGCCTCCAACTCGACCTCTGCTAGCAAGGCCAGACCCAAAATACCTTGTGCCTTTTTATAAAACTCCGGTTTTAGTTCCATTGTGGTTTCTTTCCCCCTCACTTTTTACTTATTCCTTGGGGCTGTTAAACCAGGCTTAACAAGAAAAATCAGCCACCACCTCTGCACAGCCTTGCAGGGACACATCTAAGGACAAACCAGGCAGGGCCCCAAGCTGCACAGAAACCCAGGGCTTTCAAAGCATGAGGAGAGGGGAGCAGTGTTCAAACATCCACGATTGTTTAGCAGAGCTGACTCCACAAACACACACGCTTTTGATTGCGATCTGACGACCACGCACACAAACCAGGGTTTCGCTCACCCGCCGCCCCCTCACTTTCTGACTCCAGGCACGGGGTGGCGAGGCAGAGCAGCCTCCCCCAGTGCACAGGCATGATGAAAGCTAGAAAAGGCAGCAGGGAAATTTCCTTAGCTCCCCCGGAGAAATCCTTTCTCCTCCACCTTTTATTTTCTATCTGCCTGTTTGCTTGGATAACTGCTGTCAGCCCATTGAGGGACACCAGGCAAATCCTGCCAGGACTCCCTCTTCCCATGGCTCTGGTGCAAGTCAATTCCCAGCAGCCCCCAAACCTCAGCTCTCTGTAAGCAGCACAAGCAATCAGGCAAGTCACAGGAGGAAGCTCTGGATGCTTTTTTTTTTTCTAAAACGCATTGTCACCATGGTTACTTAGGGAAAATGAAACAGCTAACCCCTAAAGGTAGAGATGTGCAGGAGGACCGAGAGTGCTGTGGGGAAAAGGGGCAGGTTGCCATCTCCTGAGAGCTGGAACAGCCACACTCACAGCCCTCCCACTGTAATCCCTACACAGGGCTAAGTGGGAATGAGGGTTTTGAAGGAAAATGGAGAGCACACCTGATAAGGCTGAGGAAGGGGCTGTCAACAGGCCCCCCATTAGCTCAACCCAAGCCTAGCCCTCCTCAGCCATACCCCCTACCCTTGAGGGCAGCCACAAGGCACAGGCTCTCCCACGCCGGTTCCTGTCCTAAACTCCAATCTTCCTCGATTGGGAAAGGGCCCCACCTACGGGTGAAGGACCCAGGAGGAGCTCTTGGCCCATCATCACACCTCCCTCCACTGGAGTTCGGACCAGGGGTTGTAGGGAGAGCACAGGAGAGCCAGATTCTCTGAAGGCTGGCTAAGGGGGAACAAGGGCACCTTTGCAGTGACAGTGCCATCTTCCAGGGAGTACACAGCAGAAAGCCAGGGGACCCAAACCTAAAAATTGGTGGCTTAGGTGCAGGAGGCACGTCAGAGGTTTGCAGGAAGGAAGAGCTGTGGAATAGCTGAGTGCAGACCTATCTGTTGTATGAATGCAGCACAGACAGAAAACCACTCAGGGTGACTACATCCTGGTGATTTCTGATAAATTCACAATCCAGCATCGAACTCCAGGACCCTGACCACAGGTGCTGACAGCCAGAAATAGTCTTCTGGGACTTGGGTGCCAAGCAAGAAAAAGATTAGGAAGCAGACTGTTCCCTGAGCTGCTTCAGGACTGCTTCGTGAGGAGGTAAATGATGCTGTAAAAGCACTTGTGCCCCTCTGTCAACCACAGGGTCTGAACAGCAAGTTTAGGTGTAGATGTCTCCACTGTAGATGTCTAAGATTAGGTGAACTCCACTCAAAGTGCACTGAGGCATTTCTCAGGTTCAAGAACAGATTAAAAAATTATCAGAACTACAAGATTGTGGTGCTGGGAACAGAGGACAGAAGCACCCTAGACTTGACTTCTGAACCAACCAGTTGTTGAGGGGTAATACGCATGATCCTCTATCACAGACTTTACAGAAAAACTTTGGGGTCATGACTTCCAAAACTGTGATAGTTGTCATGCAGAGTAAGTGATAAGAAAAATCTCTAGATCCTGGTTTTGTTTTGTGGGTTTTTTTTGTTTTTTTGTTTTTTTTTTTTTTTATTTCAGAGAAGGCCACATCTGAGGGCCTCTGCACCTTCCCCAAACCATCAGCTCCTTGACAAACAGGCCATTTGCTATTCTGTCCTCGTGTCTCCCAGGGCACCATAGAGCTCGAGCAGCAGTGACAGACCATGTCACAGATCACGGATGACTTGCTTGCTGGCAAGCAGGCTCCACCTCCCTTTCTCCCAATTCCCTTGATACAAAGGACAAAGCAATGCCTGTACAGGCGTCACCAGTCCTTGATGCTTGGCTGCTCAGCATCATCCCGGGCAGAGAAATATCACAGTTTTTGCTGGAAGGGAGAAGGAGCAGCTCCCAGAAGCAGAATGCCCTGCTTTGTCTCAAAACGGAGCACAACCCTCTGACCCTTTGCTGTGCTCCCACCCGCCTTCCCAGCTCCCAACCTTCAGTCCCTCGACACCCACAGTTTTTCCACTCTGCTGTGAAGCGATGAGAAATTCCCTGCCAGAGGACATTGTTCAAATGGGTTTTTGAAAAAAAAAAAAAATTCAATTCCCTACTGCAGGCAAACAAGCTCCTTCTTTTCCCCACGAGGAAGAAGGATAAGAGCACAGCCAGGAAAAGAAAACCCCAAAAAACTATCCCCAAAGCCTGCTGTAATAAAAAGAATAATCGCTCCAAGAGGCTTAAGCCTACAGCTGAGTCACTAAAATGAAGAAACATCTCCGTGTCCATAGAAAGCAAACAATTCTTGGGTCATGCAGCAGAGATTCTCTATGTCCTTGTTAGAAGGGAAAAAAAAAAAGCAGCCAAATGCAATTAATCATAGTCCCAGAAGAAAGGATGAAATCTCTGTAATTAGCTACCTAGACTCATCTTTCCACTTCTGAAAACTAATTCAGGTGCCTGCTTTCACCTTTCGCCCACAGGGCAGCCACAAAAGTCTGCTGCGAAGACCAAATCACATCTCTCCAGGGGTGACCTTACCTGCAGCAAGTGGCCCCGCAATAGCTTTGCAGGAAGTGTACAGGGAGGGAGAACCTCTGCAGAGTGTAAACAGGACTCCTTTTCTTAGTTTCCTTTTGTGGATGTACTGCTAGGGAGTTTGCACGCTCCAAGAACCTATGCAGACCTCAGCTGAACTACAGGAGTTATTTTCAAGCTAGGTATTTTATATCCACAATCCTGACCCAACTGATCAATTACCAGAAAACACCAATTAAAAAAAAAAAAACAAGCATATGAACATGAAAACACTTTCCAAATTGTTAAGATTACAATTGCTTGTGTTAATAAACTGGCTTATACCACATCCTCAGGTGGTGAAATTTGTCTGACCATCAAAGTTTTGGAAAACATGGGGGGAAAATATAGCACTTTAGAGAGAAGAGGAAGGGCTGGAGCTGGCAGTTACAGCTTTGCAGCGGAGGTCAGGATCTAGCATCCAAAAAATCCTATGCAAATCAGAACAAGACATTCAACTTCCCCAGGGCTCCCTTAATAAATAGGGGTTGACAAATATTATTCTAACAATGAAAACAATAACAGGCCAGCTCTTTAGGTCAAACACATCAGTGGTAAATACAATGCAGAAGAATAATACCCAAATGACATCAGCTGAGGAACTGAGACTGATTTCTGCCCCCTCTCTTGTATACAAAGCACTGCTAACATATGAATAATGCTGTCAACAACAGACTGGGAGCGCTGGCCAGCTTTGTGGTGATGGAAAGCAAAGGACACAAAGTGGACAGAAATCTCCAGCTTTGCTCTTCCATGACACAGCAGAAACGCTTCTTTTCAATGGAAGGTGATTGGGTCATTCCTCTGGGAAAAATAAATGGAAGTGATTACGCAGCTCCAAGTACAGCTGAAGTCTTCCTGCGCAAATGTGGGAAACAGGGAGGGAGGATTAACAGCCAGGCTGTGGGATACAGCAACAAGGCCAAGGAGCCTCGGGCATGTCCATAATGCAACACCCACTCCTTCCCCTGCAGGTCGGTGCCGCAGACACAGCCGGAGGGGATGGCGATGCTCCGGGGGCGGTTTCGTGGCGCAGAGCTGCTGTCAGCTGAATTCCTGCTCTCCACCGGTATCAGCCAAAACACTAAAGCCCGATGGATTGTTCCTCTAATCTTTGCACTGAAATCTGGCAGAGGAGCCAAGCACAGTGGGGTTCGGCTGCAGCAAAGGTTGCTACCAAACACCCAGTGAGGCTCTCTCAGCCTGAAGTTGCTGTTTATCAAATCGTATCAGCTCTCTCTGCACATCAGGGTGCTCAGGAGGGCGCTGCTAGCACGGTAGAGCTTGCCCCTTGCTAATAGAAATTCCTATCGTCCTTCCTGGGGGAGGCACAGATCCTCACGGAGAAAAACAGATACTGCCGGCAGACAGGCTACTTTTTCCCAGCCCCAAATCCACAGCGAAGGGCCGCTCGGCTGACAGGCAGGAACAGCGAGCCGAAGCTGCCCTCCGCAGGACGCAAGGGAAACAACCCTGCATGGCAAAGTCAAGAGCTAGGTGGTTTTCCACGTGCAGCTGCCTTACTTTCCCCATAATTACGGACAAGGTTCACTTTTCTCAGCGTTACCCTGCAGACTCAAAGTTTAAGGTCCAGAAGCTTTCAAAGTGAGCGGGGAGTCTGGAAGCCGCCTGTTGTCTGACAGCACCAAGTCCCAACATCCAAAAGCTAGACTGCCTTCAAGTAAATGTCTGACTAATTAAATGAAACAGGAGATTCCCTTCCACTGCCGCCTTTCTATAAACCTGTGGCTGAAGCACACACTGGAAAGTGAAGCCCCGTAAATTTTTGCTAGATAACAATGCTGCCTCTATGTTGATGTTTAAATATGGGCACATAACCAAAGCTGAGAACTGAGGTAACCTTTACTTTCAGTTAACACATAAAGGTCTACAATCACTGTATTTGATTAAAAATAATACATATTAAAACCAGCGCTCAGCCAGCAACGTCTATAAATCCTTTTAAATGCTGATCAGTTAATATTATCTATGTCTCCAATTTTAGTTTTATGTAACCATGTAATAACTACAAAAGGAATCCCCCTGGCCAGTCTTGTGTCGCTTGGCCAACACTGCCAAGGTACAGCAGCCAACAGGTTTCAGGGCTGTTCCCTAAGGCAGCAAGGTTGAAGTGTTGTACTCCATTTACCTGTGCAAAGGTTTCACACACAAAATAGCATCACTGCAGCACCTGAATGCATGTGGATGCACAATGGGGTTTAGAGGGCAACACATCACACCCCACATAATAATCCACTGTGCCCCACGGAAAACACCGAGGAGACATGACCATACACAGTCCAAAGAGCTTATGGCACTAGGACACAGATGAGAGTGATTTTTACCCTTTGTCCTATCCTATAGAGTTACTTTAACCTGAATCCAGAGGAGCAAGTATCCATAGTAAACAGAAGTAGAGCAAAAAAAAAAGCTTGAAAGTCCACAAGGGATTTCTGCCCCCCTGCCACCACCAGAGCAACGCTGGGGAATCCTCCAGGGAGATTACAGACACATGCACTTCACTGCCTGCAAAATTCTCTGACACACTATACCTTTTGAGCATTCCTTTTGCAGAATGTAAGAGAAGGTGGCAGCCTGCTGTGATGTGCCAGGCTGTGGAAAGCAGACATGGAATTGTCAGGCGTGTGCTTCATCTTGCTGTGACAGGGTTAGACCTCCTCACTCTCTTTCCCCACCGTCCCAAGCCTGCCTTCCCCCTTCCCAAGGGTATTGCCTTTGAACATCCCCCAAACACCATTTTCTCTACAAGTATCACAGAGGTCCCAATTTCCATTTCTCAGTTGTACAATATCATTTCTTAAAAGCAGGCTATGCCACGTGTGCTGCTTTTCAGCACACTCAGCTCCAACGACGAGACAATCAGGAGAAAGACAAAATCCACTTCTCAACTCAGCTTGTTTTTAAATACATTTAACTAGGCAGAACGTAAGATTTTCAACAGGATCTCCTTGAAAACATTGGGAGTATTCTTTGTAGCAGCATAGAAAGCAAAATTTTGAGTTCTTGTATGGTCCTCTACTGCCACCAGGAGTAAGGTATCATCAAAACTGTAGGGCAGCAAAATATCTCTTAGCAGCTCCCTCAGTGGTTGCAACAAAGTCAATACCAAAGAAGTGGGCCACTCACCCAAATTTGGTGGAGAGAACACCTCCCAGGGCAGAGCCAGCAATGATTCCTACTCCAAAGCAAAGGCCCAGCTTCCCCAAAGCACCAGCACGCTGGGAAGGAGTAGTCATGTCTGTAATAACCTTCTGAGCACCTGCATGGGGGAAAAATATCTCTTAAAAGAAGCTTGCCCCAGGGTCTGAGCAGATGCTCCAGCAGTTCCCATGGTTTTATTGCTAAGCCACTAAAAACTTTTGGGGTTTTGGGGGTCTGGTTTTTTTTTCCCAATTAAAACTTTTCTGGGCTGATTTCTGGTTAGAGGCCATTTCCCCAGCTCGTAATTTTCATACTCTGCATGGAAGAGAGCCTCCAAACAAGCACTGTCTGTCTCCCCTGGGAGCCCCACAGTCCATCAGTTTTGAACACAACAGCCCATCAGAGAAGCAGAACCACTCAAACTACTCAAATAAACCACAAGTGGCAAGAACCATTATCAGCTTGAGTCCTCTTACATGGACTTCTAGTAGCTGAAGTTTATGACTTTCACATGAAAAATATAGGAAACCTCAGGCAAAACAGAACAGCTTGGTGGGTAATGGAAGGTATTTTTGTAATCATGTTTACCTTTTACCAGCATGCTCATTTTACCTGGAGAAAGGGAAAATCTTTCCTATAAAATATCCTGGTTGGAAGAAGGCAGCTGAGAAGTCTGGGATAACACTGCTGTCAGCAAGTGGCTTTTATCCATGTCTGGATGGCCAAGGCCAAACAATTTCCTCAAGATTATCCAGGAAGGTGGACCTGGAACTCTGAACTGCTAAGCAATGCTTTCCATAGCCACTACATCTGCTGCTTCATGTTCCCACCATTTCATCCCTGAGGACCATTACATATTCCTTGTGCCTTCCTTCATGCTGTTGAACCTGTTGACTTCCAGCAAAACAAGCAAGAAGAGGGGAATCAGGTAGAAAAAGCAATTTGGAAAGCTACTCATCCTTGACTGCCCTTACCTGGTATCCCATGCATGAACACTCCTGGCAGCCTGGAAAGGAAGAGGAGGGGGATGCTGGTGGAGAGGGACATAAGCAGGAAGAAGACACTTCCAGATGCACAAGAGAGAATTAAGGCCGCTCGGGCACCAAACTGGTCTGCAAACCTGGTACAGAAATGGAACAAGGCTGTCAGGTTCCTATGTAAGATT
>VYZT01046940.1:103195-115119 GCA_013400735.1 Pomatostomus ruficeps
AAAAAAGCAGCCATGTTTAGTTTACAAAATAGCACGGTCTTCAGGGATTTTCATAAAAGCTGCAGAGACAGTCCAAATCGACAATGAAATCAGATTCCTGGTGGCTGCTGAACTGTTTTGGCATTTTCTATGTGTGTATTAAATTGCAAAAAGCAATTATTTATAATTTGTTTTTATAAAAATGTTGGTGCACTTATTCTGCCTGGTAAATTATTTTGTGAAATGGAAAAGGCTATTGTTCATTCTCTTGGTAAAGTCTTTGTTACTTAGCATATTAAACTGCAAATCACATTTTATCTGAAAGGCCCCTTCCAACCCAAAGCATTCTATGATTCTATGAAATATGGCTGGTTATTTTTAACTTTTTAATAGTAAACCCCCAAAGCTCCAACTAATACTGAGGCGCCATTTGGTGGCCTGTAAACACAAAAAGAGGTTGAGACTCAAATGAGAGGGAAAAGTATTAAATTCTCCTTGTCTTGGAGATGGGACTCTAACAGACAGAGGGGTTTAATGACTTCCCTGAAAACAGAGGAAGTCTGTGGAAGAGGCTGGAGTCACATTCAAACATCCATGCCAGTTCCCTTGTTTAACCACAGGGCAGTTTCTTCTCTCTAATATTCTGGAAAAATTAAAATAAAAGAGAGCATTTCTGAATACTGGAATTTGACAACCAAACATGCAGATGAGGCAAGAGACTGTGTCAATTGTAAAAGAGTTTTGGAAAAATCCTGTGGCCTGAATTCAGGAGAGTTACACCAAAAATAACATGACCAAATAGGAAGAAAAACTCAGTTCTTTGTACCCATCCAGTCTCATGGGCTCCAGCAGGACCTCATCGGGGCAGGAGCCGCCTGTGCCTGCTCACAGTGAGTGGCACCTCGTGTAGGATGATTTCAGCTCAGCCAGAGGACTCATCTCTGGATCATCTCCCAGGTGTGGCCATGGATGTGGCCCTCCCTATCCAGAATTTCACCTGAGCAAACAGAAACCCCTCAAGTTCCAATGAGCTGTTGCCACGCAGTGCAGAAGGGTTGCTGGGCTGCTTCTCCATCAAACAGGGACATCAAAAACCAGCAAATCCCTTCAGTCTGCTATGCCAGAACTTTGAAGAACCAGCAGGCAAAAGATGACCCTTAGTGAAAGCCCAGCTCTGCTGCACGACCTCTCTGCTGGAAAAATGGTCTCCCCTAGACTTGACATTCTTCTTCCACAAGCCACACTTGTTTTGAGAAAGCCTGACCTGTCCATCTCTGTAGGAAACTGTGACTGAAGGACTGGTTATTCCATCAGCTGCTGAGCAGGGTCCAGGCAAAACTCCACACTCTAATAAGCCATGGTGACAGCCCAGAATCAATGGTTGCTTCTGCTGCCTCTGTGGTTGTGTCTTCAGCTTCCTGGCATGTTGGCATGCCCAGTTTTCAGACAACTCACTGCTGGATAATGGATGAAGCCCTGAGCTCCAAGTTACACACAGTGCATTGGGAGTCCAGGGTTCATAGCCAAAGATCATGCTAGAAGTGACAAATCCGGATGCACGCACAAACAGATCCTCATAGTTCGCCTGCAATGTGCAATATTTCATTCAGCTGGTATTATACAGCCACCTTCTGGAATCGCAGCAATGTCTGGAATGCAAAAGCTGTTTATCATTTAAATAACATTCAGGCCATTATAATTTATATGAGAATTGTGACTGATTGGGGCTGTATGGAGCTTCTTGTTGTGGTTTGCTGTAGGAATGCTGCAGATTTCCTCTGCACACATTACATTCTGCACACAATGAGAGTCCCAGACATTTTCAACTAGTCTCAAGCCTTCTGCCTTTACCAAAACATTTTCCTGTGTCAGAATCAAACAATTGCCTGATTTATAAATCTCAAGCATTCAGGAGACCACCAGCAACACAATGCAACAAGAATCTCTCTGTCATTCAGCCTTCCAACAAAGCTATACACAGCACAAACAAAACCTGGATGTGTATCCAGTGCTCCTGCTAGTGCATGTTTCTGTACAGAGTCACTAGAAAAGGGCGAAGCGTGTGTCTGTAAAACCTTGCACATCCCAGATACAGCTTCCCTGCACAGAAGAGGGTCTGTGTTACGTGCTCAGACAAATCCTTACCAGCTCAGTGCCGGAGAGACATTTTCTGTCCCAGCCTTGCATGGAACCAATATGCCATGAGTAGAAAGAGGACAGCTGCCCCCATGGCTTCATCCCCTCTATGAGTGGGGGATAAACCTATGTTGCAGATATTTGCTGCCTATGGCTGGAAGAGACAAAGGTACCCAGAGTCATGGCTGGATTTATCAGCAGCTCAACAGCGGTGAAATGTGCAAACATGGCTACACAGCCCCTGATCTATCTGGGCTCTAAATGACTTAAAAAGCCTCATCCAAAGTCCTTGTTTTTCTCCCTCTAAGCAAAACATCTCATTTCAGATGAAGGCTTGAATGGCCTTGTAAAGTCAGAGCAAATCCTGGAATTCACACTGTTCCAAGTTGGAGCAAAGCATGTACCCCTGCCTGTCATCCAACTCACCCAGGAAAACCAAAGGTTTTAAAGACCTGGAAGACACCAGCCCTTGGAGGTATCCTCTCTGCCAGCTAGGTCTGCATCAGCAATAAAGGCTGTAATTGTAGAACAATTACAGTCTTGATTTTAGTTAGAAATACAAGAACAATGACAGTCTTACAAATGCTAGGGGTTTTTGTTCAAACCACTAGATGGCTTTGGAAATTCTTCATTGTTTCCTCCTGGCCTGCCCATCCAACATCTGCTTGAATTCACCTGAGACAAAAAGAAATCAAACCTCCTTTGCTGGAAGTAGAAATTCCTCCTGGACTCCGTAGCATTGAGATTGTAGGGGGAACCCACTAAAGGCTCTTGAATGGGATATGAGGAATCTTCACAGTGGTTTGAAGAAAATTTTCAAGGTAATTTAGCAAAACCAGTGTTGAACACTGAATACAACTCATGCATGGACAGACAGATAAGAGTGGAAGAGTTTAGAAGACACATCCCTATGCTCAACCTACTCTATCATATAAGTAAGTCCCACTTCAAATATATCTGAAACTTTACTGTAAGAAGTCAGAACATGCATGGTACCATTCAATTCTCTTCTTTCCAGCTTCAGCCTCTATAGGCATGGCCTTCCTTCAGAGCAAAGGATGAGGATGCATTTCTAACATGTTGCAGATATGCCTGACACAAGAAACCACCAAACCTGCTCAATTGTTCTCTCTTGAAAGCTCCTTTCTTATAATAATAATTCTTCAGAATTATTTTGGAACACCAGGACCTGTGAATTAAATTTATCTCTCTTTGTAAAGAATCAGAGCAAACTTTGCACGCTGTTAAGATTCAACCTTGGCATCAGGACATGAGTGGCACACACAAATTTTCCCAAGACAAAATCCATAAGAGCTATTTATTGAAAAAAAAATATTCTAAATACTTTTAAAAGCTTTTTCCCAAAATGATCACAGGCTCACAGCCCAGAAATCAAGCAAGTTCTACAAATTTTTATATTATCTCTGTAAAACTGCCCCAGGGAGGGTGCTAGGAAGAAATTCCCCTACTTCTGACCTTGACTGGGTCCTGAAGGGTCCTGTTAAAACCGACACCAATCTACTCAGCAGGCCTGCCCAGCCTCTCTCCTCACTACCTTCAAAACAAAACAATAATAATTTATTCCTTTTATTTATTGCCCAGTACAGCCAGGGGAGTAGTGGGTTATATTCCTTCTGAGCCTCATCAATCAAATTGCCAAATTCAGCCATCTCTGCACAGGTAAAGCAACAACCACCACAAATGCCACTGGAGGTGCCCTCAGAAGCTGCAGGACTGCCAGGGCAGGTCAGAGGCAAATCTTGCTTAATGGCTCTGGTGCATGAAAAGAAAAGACTCAAGATTAAATTTGCAGCCCGGTGGTTAGGGGAAAAACCAAAAAATTCTTCCATCTGCAAAGCAAGTGCATTTGATCTAGAATGCAATGAGATTCCATAAATATAATATCTTCAGATGTATTTATTTCCTTCCAGAGCAAACTCACAGCCATTTGGCCACTGTCAGGTTAAATGATTTCACCTGGTTTCTATTTTCTTTTTGAATACCAACGATGAACCAGCTGACTCATTTTTACTTTGAGAAGTACAGGATCAGGATTATTTGGCTTTAGACTGAAACACTGAACCCAATTCACTGGGAATTTTGCCTCTGACTTCTACGCTGCCAGGATTTGATTTTCAAGTCTTTCATCAAGCTCCTCTTCTGCTTTTACTGTTAGGAAAGCATTAGTTTCAGACCCATTTGGTCATGTCTATGTTTGAGAATTCGGTTCACACTAGAAGAATTTGTACCATGTCATTTTGAAATGCCTTCACTTGCATGCTCACTGGGGGCAGTGAGATATCTGCTATCTTGCACAGCATCAGGGTGTGTCTTTAATTGCACCTAATGGAATTAAAGTTTAATTGAGAACGAGGTACAAATTCATCTCTTTATGCCTGATTCTCTTGTCCTAAGTCCAAAATCCATCCTACATGAAACTGAGAATCAGGCACCTGGAGCTTGCTGCACTACACACTTGTTTAGCAATAGCTCCTGAAAGATGTTTCAGAGCAGCTGCTAAGGGGAACTTTTAAGGCTACAGAATAACCTGATGATTTTTCAACCTGCTCACAGCACAAGAAAAAACTTGACTTTCTCATGGCCTCCACCATCTACCAAGGGACATTGCAATCACATATAATCAGAGTATCTAGTAACATTTCTGACCACGACCCCAGGAAACAGGTCCTTCCAGCCTCTGTCCAAAACTCTAGGACTGGCTCATTAAGAAACAGCTATGTCAGTGGGTGTAATGCAAAGAAAGCCTTTAAGCCAGTGTCACCTGTGGTCTTCCACATCCTTTGCTCTGTCAGGGGACATGGCACTTGTTTTCTCTCTGGATCTGCGGGATGCTGAAGGCTAGTGGGATTTGTGCTGACTGCTGTTGTGGATGGCACATACAAATCCTTAGGTACTGCCCCATATATAACACAGGCTGAGCTCCCAGCAATGAGTCACAGCACTAATTTTTCTGCGTTGTAAAAATGTGCTTGTGGTGTGCTGCTGGATCCAGGTACAATTAACTCCTCACTCCGTAGGAATACATACCTGATTGAGGGCATGGCAGCCCTATTATGGTTAAACTGCTGTAAAATGAATGTGATGGACTCCCCCAAGGGAGCTCATTGAACCACTCCCTCTGCAGCTTCACCGCTGGCTGGGCGATGTTTGGTCCATGTTCAATGCTTGCAGCAAAATTAATGTTATGGTGCTAGCAGAGAGATTATAAAGTGATTGCTTTTCAAGATTAAGAAAAAAATAAAATTTTAATGCTGTGTCTTCAGAAAGTTACTACCCTAAAAGCAAATTCGAAGCTGTAGGCAAGAAGATAAATTAATCAAAGAATACAAACAAGAAGCCGGGGGGTGAGGAGGGAGGAAAGATTACCTCATCGTGCTGCGTCATTGCAGGATATCTCAACACCCCATCGCAGGGAATGGAGCGAGCAAGCCCTGAGGGAGAGGCAGATAAGAAGAGGGAATCCAGCTTGGGGTGCACGAGAAGGAACAGCCAGATCCCACAGCACTGAATTGCTTTGCCAACCACTCATCGAGGGGGAACCTGCCACAGGAAAATGTAAAAAACTCCTGGGGCTCCCTGAGACATGCCAGGCCTCCATGAAGCCAGACAAGTGTCTCAAGGTCTGTACCCTCTACAACTGTATCTGCTTCTCTTGGACTGCCAGGGTTTGAGCTGCCATTGAGCTAAGTCACTGCCATATTTGAAAAGTGGCAGTTTGGTGAAGTTCCCAGTGACTGAAAAGGGGGAAACAAAATGCTCACTTTTAAAAAGGAGAAAAAAGAATTTGGCTAGAAAGTGTTGGTAATACAACCGTATTTTGGCTAGTGCTGAGCAGCACTGGCACAGCATCAGCGCCATCCCGGGAGGGGACACTACCAGGCCACTGACCCAAATTAACCGAAGGGATATTCCATACCTTATGATGTCCCTTGCAATGCAAGCCATTCTATTTCTCTATGATAGCCAAGTTACACCTCAACCCTAATTTTTCACAGAATAGAGTGAATGTATTCTTCTGTTCACAAATCTTGCCAAAGAATCACACAAACTTGGAGCTACTTGAAAAATCTCTAGGATGGTGATTATAGCTACGATGTATTTCCTTACTGCAGAAGCACTGTACACACCGTATGGATTTAAAATGTGCACCTTTCCATAACCTGCTCTCCCTCGAGCTGCACGGGGCTGTCTGCAGGCTGGTGGCCTGGAGAGCAGAGTCCCCAGCAAACCGTGCCCTGAGAGAGCTCTGTGGGGAAACAGAGAGCCTGTTACCAAGTACAGCCCAGCCCGGAGCTCCCTTACGCGGCGAACAGCACCTCAAGTGCCCGGGTCGCACGGACACACCCCCGGGGCTGGATGACGGGAGAACGCACCGACCAGTCCCGGAGGACAGGGGCTGCCAGTGCGGGGAAGGTGGGGCGGCGGCGGGGCGAGCGGGGAAGCGGAGGGGGCGAGCTCCCGGCGCTCCGGGCCGGCCGACATTAGAGGGCACCATTGCCCCGCGCATCGCCGCATCCCCGGCTCCGGGCCGCGGCCGGACAGGGGCGGTGGCTGGCAACGGGGGATAGCGACCCGCGGAACGGGGAGGGACGAGGCGGGGACACGGCCCGAGAGCAAACACTGATCGCCCCCGGTCGGTTTTCTGCCAGCGCCGCGTGGACTGGGGCGATAAAACTGGGATCCATTCACTCTCCCTTCAGACTGTCTTTAAGGTCTTCATCGTCAGGATTCTTTTAGACACCCTCCACTTCTCGCGTGTATGTTGCTTTCTCAGACAGATTTCAAGACTTTTCCAGGGCTTTGGAGAGTTTTTTCATATTCTTAGGTTTTTTCCCCTTTAGGCTTGCACTGGGATCCATGTGAAGATGCCTCTGATGCACTTACCGCTGCTCTTGGGCTTGCTTTTGGACCAGGCACCTCCTCTCTGCAACAGTCCAGGCCATGAACGATCTCCTTCAGGACTCATGCTAGACTACCAGCAATAAAAAACCTGTTTACTTAAGAAACATGAAACCAAAAATAAAACCTGTGTAATGGCCCCTTCACCACTACCTCCCCCTGCATAATGTAGAAATAACCTATGAAAAGCTACTCCAAAAATAATATTACCATGGATCAAGATGAAAGGTGAGGGGAATGTCAAAACAAGCAAAATGCAAACTTCTCGTTTAATGCAAGGAGTGGCAGTGAACAGGACCTGTGAGCGTAGAGCATGACTTTGACAGCAATTACACCAACAGAAAAGCAGGGAATATAAATAAATGGAGTATTTAACTACTGCTCAAACATAACTACACAGACAGTAAGCAAAAAAGAGCCGCCCTTCACAGGTACATGCTGTGAGTTCAAAATGCTGCCTGGTACCTGCCATTCCCAGCTTGCTTTCCCAGTTAACAGCAAAGCATCCTGCAAACAAGTCAGGCTCCCAGTCAGCATGAAGGGCCAGATGGCGAGTGGAGTTCATCTAGTAAAACAACATGATGGAAAGAGCAAAAGAGGAGTGTGAAGAGAGAATGCAATGGCCCCTGGTGCGCTGGCAGGTCCATCAATAGATTAGGCTAAATTCACTGCTACCTTTGTGCTACCCTAATGATGCACAGCAGCTGGACAGCAAGGCTGGCTCTTCTTTTAACAACCAAGTACAGAAAGAATAATTAAAAAAAAGAATTAAAGGAAATTAAATTAAATGGAGCATTTTTTTTCTGAGGTACTAGCTTTTGGGTATTTTTGGGAACACAACAAAAAGCAATTCAAACTGAATTAAAGCTGCCAGAATTTTTCAGGGTTCTGTTCAGATTGCCTTTTCCCATTTTAACCCCTGAACTAGTGTGGTTTCACCCAACCACTAAATCTAATAATTTGACATTTTAGGACCTTGTCAAAAAATGGAAAATGCTAAGTCTATACCAGTTTGAATAATTTGAATTGTCACTTTGGTGGTAGAAAAGCCTTGAGGAGTTTGAACAGTCTGTCCTAACTTGAACTTTAATTGTAATCAGTTTATTTAAGCAGGATTCCAAAGTACCAAGGAAAATTGCCACTGGTATAAATGCAAATTGCTTGTGATCCCATGCACAGTAAAAGAGATGTGCAAAGGAGATAAAGTACCAATGTCTATTGGTCTGTGCCTCTGCTAAAGCAATTATGGGATATAACACATTCTGAAGTGAAGCAATCACATGTGGATCACACAACATTTGAAGAATCCCGAGTTAAACATTGCTGAGCATAGATGATAACTGTGTACTAAAGGAAATGAGAGGTGAGCAAAGCACAAACCTCCCAGCCTCAAGGGCCCAACAACAGCTCTGCTTGTCTGGCAGCATGCTGAGGACAATCGCTGCAGGAGAAGTTCACTCCAAGACTTGCCAAAAGACAGAGGAGTGCTCCTCCATGGCACCATGTCATGGGACTGTTTGCCTCTATATACAAGCATCTCACTAAACCCTCTCTTCTGGAAAAGTTAACCTGGAGCTGCACAACAGCCAGCCCCATCAGAATGACAGCACTGAGAATCTCTCCTCTGTTACCTCCATAACTTCTTATCAAATCTCCTTGGTTACTCCTTGCTCAGTTTACAGTGCAAGGACCTCTTTTCCCCTATCTGCCAAGCCATCAGACTCAGCCCTGGCTCTGACAGTCAACCTGGACCCCTTCCAAACAGATATAGTCAAATGCAATAAACCTCCTGCAATTGCAATCCCTTTGCAATGATGTGTGGGCCATAAAGGAGTTTGCTTTTCCCTGCCCTCACCCTTTTGAAATGGCACAGCCCGCAGGAATACACACTAGTTAAAGTTATTATTTTTTCTGACATAAGCAGATATGACTTGGATATTTTGAGCAAAAATGTTTCATTCTTATGGGGCATTGTTCTAACCATAGCAGTAATTACTCTGCTCAGTGTTCTGGAGCAGGAATTTCTAAAGAAGTTAATAGGTTTGGCGATAGAAACTCTTGGGTAAGATTTTGTGGCTCATGTTAGGCAAACTGCTGGTTTAGAGGATCATAACCTACCCCTCTGGCCTGAGAATTCACAGATTCACTAAATTAAAAACATCTCTCTGTGCATACAGTACTTCCTCCTCAAGTGGGCTGGAAGCTCTCTATCTCCACACAAAAAAATAGATACTCCTAGAACTGGCAACTTGTGAGCAGAAAATGCCCAGGACTGTCACCACCAGCTTAAAACCTAAATGTATAGAGGAACAAAAAAAACCCAGTCAAAGCATTAGGGAGCATTAACAGCGAGGAAGCTGAACTGTAAAAAACAGGGCTGGTAACCTCAAACCTGAGCTGCTTTACCGCCCAGGTGAGCTGGAAGGTGAAGTGGCCTCAAACACAAGGCAACCCCTGAACGTTGAAACCGTCATTCCTTGTGTCCCTCAAGCACTGCGTAAATATTGGCTAACCTCTGGAAAGGGTTTGGAAGAACAACAAGGTGGATTTTGCAGAGGGCACGCCCACATCTTGCAAATAGCAGGGAATCTTGCTCACTCAGCTTTCATGGCAGGAATGTCTAAAACCAATGGGGCAGAACACAGGAAAGGCAGCCACTGGCCTTGCCGGCACGGGGGTAGCATGGCAGCAGGTTCGCGAGGACTCCTCACAAAGAGCCCCTGTCTGCAGGGACCTGGCCATTGCCTTTCAGCTCGAAGTCTTGAATAGAGGGCACTTTTCCAGCAGGTTTCTTGGGGAACTCGAAGTATTTTCTCTGCATAGCACATTTATTCCTAAAACTACCCCAACCTACATCCCGAGAGATGTGTTTGATGGCTGCTGAGAAAAGTCCCCAGGTGAATACTGTGCCATGTTCACCACGTTCTCTGACCATCCCAGCTTGAGACCCACCCCTTCTCTCCTGGCTGAACCCAGGCCTAACTGATGTTCACCTCCTGCTTTTTAAGGTGATGTGCTCTTAGTGATGAGGAACTAGGAGAGCCTTTTCATTACCTGCTCCTTAAATTACATCCCTGGGGCCAAGAGACCTCCACAGGCCACCTTCAAGGGCCATTTTGGGATGGAAAGGACAGTGGGGTAATATTCACCTAAAATAGCCACATAGGTAGGTTGTCCAGCTCACCTGGGAAACCGAGAATGTCTGTTGAGAACATAATATCTGAACAGGCATCTTTAAAAGAAAAAAAGCTTCACATTTCCTAAACCACCAGTGCTACTACCATTAGTGAAATGAAAGTGGTCTGTCTGTACCACTGGTTAGCAGAGTCTTCTGCCAGGTGTGACTCCATGTCTGTCCAGGAAACAAGTGGGGATCTGCATCCTGAAGACACGCACTGCATCTTCTCTCAGTCACAAAGCTACAGACCCTTCCCACTCAGCACCCCACCCGTCCCCACAAACATCAAGAAATTACTTCAGGAGATCAAACCTGCCGTGGCATCTCACTGCTCAGCAGCCAGTGCATGGATAGATCCTTCCTGTGCAGTGAGCCAGGCTCCAACATTCTCTCTGCCAGCAGCAGCCAACCCCAGGTCCATGGGTTCAAACCCACAGCACTGCTGGTACCTCCTGGTGTGGGCAGACTTTGGAAGCACCACTGAAGGTGCAGTACCTGGGAGGCAGTGGGAGCTGTCCCAGCTGCCACAAGCTCCTCGCTGGCATGGCAAGTGAAGGAGTGAGGGTCCCCAGTGGTGCTGGAGGGCTACTCTGCCACAGATGGGAGCTGAATGTGGAAACATCATGGACTTACTTTGGTGCACCTGGGAAGGCCTTTCCATGGATGCAAAGACAAATACCTCTCTTCTTGAAGCTGACCTACCTGTGGTCACCATTGTCCTAAGGAGCCTAAAACTGTGACCCCTCTAGCCCTGCAGTAAGCCAGCACCTGGGGCAGTCTCTGCAGAGCCAGCACATCCTAGAATTAATATTAATTTTATTCCTTCTAGGGAATAAAACCACCTAAATTGTCTTTGCTCAAGGGTTTGAATTTCCCAAAGGCAAGAGCCATAGGAACATGAGGACTGAGGGGGTCCCCAAACATGCAGCATGAAGGAGACTCATCTTTCCCCTTGTTTTCTGCAGATGAAAAAATCACTGCCACGATGACCCTCTGAGACATGCATCAACACTGTGATGATGTTCTGGGACCAATTTTTGCACGGTGTCAATTATGCTCCCCTTTCTTTTCCTTTCATACTCCTCCATCCCAAAATAACAAAAGGCAATGATTGCAGTGACCTGCAGAAAATGTAAAGCACAAGCCAGCTGATCCCTGGCAACACAATAGCGAGATTAGTTCATCTGCAGTGAACAAACACGTATTATGTGGGTTTTAAAGTTAGGAGAGGAAAATGCTGTGGTTTTCATGTACTTCTATTCACTAAGGCTGCAAGTTATTACTTCCATGCAGCTGAGAAGCCCTATTTTTAAAAATAGCCTTCAGCTTGTTTTGAAATCTGCAAGCATCTCGCTTTGTTTTGCAGCAGTGTAATAAAAATCCCCGAACCAGAAACGATCCCTTTTTCCTCCACACGCATCACCTCCCCCGCCCCAAGCCCCCGCGCTCCACGGATGTTGAAAAAACTCCTGGCGGCACTCCTCGAGGAGGAAAAAAATCTCAACCAAACAGAATAATAGTAAAAATAATAGCAAGAACACTCCCACACGCACCCTCCACGCGGAAAAGGCAACACGGAGCAGGAGGGGAAAAAACAACTCCGAAAGTCGCCGGGTTGGAAGCGGCGGCGGAGCCGCGGCCGGCGGCAGACAAAGGGAGCGGGGCCGGCAGCGGGCGGGGAGCGCGGCGGCCGCCCCCCGGGGCCGGGCCA
>VYZT01046940.1:132334-171080 GCA_013400735.1 Pomatostomus ruficeps
TAATGAAGGGCAATGGACAAACCGATGTCACGTTGCCCATCTGTGTGACTGGCTTCAGGTCTACTCCTGCAAAATGATTTGTGCAAACTCCCCTGAAATCCATGGGTTTCTGTGCAAGTGGAAGAGCTCCCCATTGGTTTGTGAGTCTGAGGTCTCACATCACAGGCTTGTTGGGGTGGATTTTGTCTATAAAGCAGCTGGTCTTTTCTGAGTGGCAGATGCAGAAATAAATTTCTTTTTTTTTTTTTTTATGAATAAGTCTCTTCAAGAGTTTTCTTTTCTTTGTATGACCTGATTTTCTTTTTAAATTTTGATCATTTTCATGCAAAAGACTTGTTCCAACCAATTCTGCATCAAGGGCCACTAGAGTCTGGGACTGAGCTTGGTTATCACTCTCTGGGCTGCATACCCCATTGGGGTGTGATAGCTCCAGCACTTGTAATCAGAGATACTCACAGGGACGGCAGAGGTGATGGTCACGTTTAAAGCATCAATGGCATACTGGGGATGACAATCCTAGATAGGGTGTCTGCTTAAAAAGGTATTTGTGGATTTTGTAGTGTGGCTGGAGAAGAGATGGTCTGGAGGACAAAGCCAAAACTCACAACCCTTAGGGCGCGGGTTCAGCCCCGCAGCAGGAGCTGCCCAAACCCCGTTACAACGTAAAACGATCGGAAAATCACAGTCGCGCGGGCTGCGGCCGGGATGGGGAAAAGGCGAGACGAAGCGGTTTGGGAAACGCCTTCATTTTCCCCGAACACCCCCAGCCCCCGCCGGGAGCGGGCCCGCAACAGCACCGCGTCGTGTGCGCTCCCTCTGCTGGCCCCGCCGAGCCCCCGCACCCCGGGAGGGGACAGACCCTCCCCAGGGTCCCCGCCGCTCTGCTGCGGCGGACGCCACGGGAGCACAGAGCGCGTCCAGGCAATTCCTCCCGGGAAAGATGGACATCCCCAGCCCAGGCCGGTCTGGGATGCTGCTGGAGCGGCCAGTGTGGCGGCCAAAGGTGGAGGAGGAGGATGGGAGCCGGGGGACGCACTCCCTGCATCCCCCGCATCCAGGCATTCTAGGAAAAAAAAGTCGTTTGAGCCGTTTTCCAAAAATCTACATTGCAATGGACTCACAGAGACACGTCGCCTCCCAAGACTGCCGAGCATCCACCTGGAAAAAGAGAGCAGAGGAACAAACGTGTGAGGTCACACCATGTCTCACTGCAATCTCACCACCCAGTTTTGGGGGACGAGCCCAAAGGCAGTGAGGGGAGGACAAGCAGAGACGCGGTGTGACGTTTTCTCACGTGCTGCTGTGTTTCTGGGTGAAGAGGTGTGTGAGGAGTCCCACTTCTGTTCCTGTCGTGCAGACCTTAACCTTGAGCAAGAAACGAAGATGCAGCAACTCTACCCTCTTTAAACGGGGCTGTGGAGATAACCCGTGCTGTCTCTGGTTACAAGGGAAGAGCTACAGGTGGAAAAGGGGCAACAAATAAGTCTATTTTGGGACAGGGACACCTGTCCAAAGCCACCTGTTCAACCCCAGTGAGATACAACTCACGTCATGTGTAACACAGCAGGTTTTACCAATACCCACAAGATGCTAATGGTGTGCAAGGGGGCAGCTGGTCGTGCTGGAGTGAGAAAATAGAAATGTTTGTACTGCTCCTGTTCTCACAGCAGCTGGACTTCTCAAACAAGGTGGTTGTCACTGGAACTGTTTGTATCTGATACCTGTTTAATGCAGCACTTCAGAACTACTCTGGTTTTGACATACAGGGAGTAAATTGCCTCAACTTTAAAATTATTAGTTGAGATCATCAGGTGCACTTCCAAAACCCTGACAGTTTTGCCTGCCTGCTTAGACCAATGAAGGCAATAATAGAGTTCTGACTAATCTGATATTTATCCATGTGGCTGGGCTAGAAGGTTCGATTTCTTGAAGCTTAATTTCTATTTCACTGAAACATATTCCTGTATTTCATGTGTGAATTGACAGAGAAAGTTCGACCCTTGTTGCCATCCTGCTTCCCACCTGTTCCATTCTTCCTAAACTCCTCCAAACCCAGACTCCAATCTGACTGCTGCAATTAGAACAGAAATCATGGAGCAAGTGTTTTAATTGGCCACGGAGCACACGGCACATTTAAATCTCTAGTGATAACGCGGAATATAATGAGTAACCCTGATGATTTTTAAGACAAGTATGTACAGTTTTAATTTTATTACACAAAAACACCTGAAGTGATTTTAAAATGAGGGTAATGCTTTTTCACAATAGCCAGGTGAGTGATGGCAAAATTAAAGTATTTAAACATTGATTTTTGGATAGATTTTAAAAACTCCAATCAAACTGTTATGTTAGATAATGTTTCATTAATAACTGATGTATGTGTAATTTGGCCAAAGAAAGGTGGCAGAGTTGTTCCAGGAGCAAAATCCACCATTATGCAAAGTCAAATGTGGTATTTTTAAGAGGAGTATTTAGTAAAAGGAGGAGGTACCAAAACATACAAAATCCCAGAGTGACAAGTGAACAAAAAAGAGACAGGAGTAGTATTCAAACACAGGAGAAAAAGCTCAAATCTTAAAAAATGCTGTTTGAATAAACACATTAGACATGCAAAAAAATATAGGACAACTAGTGGGGCCAACACTAAGAGTTTAAAAAGGAAAAAAAAAGGGTTTAATCAAAATGATGAGGAACTAAAGGGCAGAATTTTTACTGTATTTGGAAAATGTTGTTTCTTCATGGTGGAGATCTCATCTGGTCCATAGTCTGGGCTGGCTGGTGCTTTGTCCTTGCCAGAATCCATTTTCAGGAAGGTTCAGGCTGGGTTCATTGAAACACAGGCACCTTACATTGCTGATTAGCTATGGAAAACTTGCCTTAACTTGTTTTTGTACAGTTGAGTATGGAAAGGGAGAAAAACTACGCAAATGGAACTGCAGTGAATGGGTCTGTGAGTGGGGGAGCATTCCCAGGGTAAGTGGGAAGCCCTGAGATGGAGAAGGAACACATGGGTGGGTAGATTGGGGATCAAGACATTGCTCTGTGAAGAAGGATATGCTCAAAACCTGGCCCAGTCTGATCTGCCTTGGCCCCTTCCTACAGGACCCTGAGCTGAACAACTGCTGAGACCCCAAGAGCTGAAATTATTCTCCATCAGTAGCACTATACACCTGCCAAAGGGGACATTGCATAGCTCCCCTAGAGAGTTTCCCTGGTTAAACCTTAGCTGTGTACCCGAGGGCAACATCACAGATGGTGGGGCTTTTTTGGCAGCTCAGTGCACGTTTTCTGCTCTTGATCTTCTCCTGATAAACAGCACAGAAAAGGTTTCTCTACTAGAGACAAACCTACTTAGCTAACAACTCCAAAACATACCACAAACAAAAACCACTATCCTAAACTTTCCTTACTTGTGTTTAACAGCAAAAGGAGATGATGAAGCGTTTTATTGACTCCTCTATAGATAAACACAGAAAGATTAAAACATCACCCTGAGACAGGTGCCCCTCCATCCTCCTTGGGAACCCCCTGGTAGTGCTACTCACCCAGGACATGGTCTTTCCAAGGCTCTCTGCAGAGGGAATCAGGTCACGAGGGTAGCAAGGAGCCAGCAGGGAGGAGTTTTATTCATGGGGGTATTCCTGCTTGGCTGTCCCACACCTGTGAACATCATGGATCTGGCAAAGGGCACGACAGTGCTCAGAGGCTGCAGGCCGAAGTCAATGCCAGGTGCATACAAACCGTGTTTTGTCCACTTCCAGGATGCTTTGCAATCTGATCACACTTCCCAGCCCCGCCCCCTCAAATAAAGAGCTAAAAAGCTCTTTTTGGTAACAAAGAAACCCAAAAACTTTTGAGTAATCCTATGGGTTCAGAAGCTGCAACTCAGAAAACAAATCACCAGATCATCATTGGTGAAGAAAAGACAAAGCTGCTGTTTTAAGCCACTGTCTTCCCTGTTCATAGCCTAAATACCATTTCAAGCCACAGTGTGACATCTAGCAGCAAATTGCTGTGGCAGGCTGGTTTCCTGGGAGACATCCACCTTCATTCTACAGTCTGTGTAACCAGGAGAGTGCTAAGCCTGGCTCAGCTCCCACTGCATCCCCTAACTAACAGTATTTTCACCAGCTCCAGCAGGAGGTATTTTCAGGCCTGGAGAAACAGTGCATTTATGCAATCTCAATGAATCCTCATTTCGATGATGGCAAAAATTGCCTTCTTATTTGTCCTGTGAGCAGTGAACTTGCCAGAGAGGAGGCACAAGGCAGCTGGAGGAAAAACAGTCCTTGTTGTGCAGTACAAACATGTTGGTAGTTCCTAACTTTCTATCCTAACCTTTAAGGCAGGGTAAAGCTGGAAGTGCCGCCAATATTCCCAAGTCCATAGGGAACTACCACCTGGATAGTCCCCATACCTGGTGTTTCCTCAGCACGCTCTGCAAATGCCAATGCTTTTTGCCAAATGTAGGGCCTTCTGTTTGAGATAAGTGTGTGACAAAAAGTCCATCTCTTATATTTGGATTTGTAAAATATGTGGAGTATTTTCAGGTGAAAATAGAGCTGCTGAGAGGACCCATCAGCATTCATCTCACCCTTTGTGGAGGACGGGAATGATTCAGTCGCTGATGCCACCGCATAAAGTTTTGAAGAAATACAAATTTTTCTCTCAATAAACCTGCATTTTTCCAGGAACAACTGGCTTTGAAGGAATCTACCCCTATTCAGCAACTTCGCAAGAACCCAAAACAGTATTAGTCCATAAAACTCTTTCTTGTGCTGTTTTCTTGATGACAAGAGCTTAGAAGAGGAGGGACTCGACACTTCAATTTTAAGTTCAGTTCAGCTGGTAGATAATTCTTCTAAACATGTGAAAGGACATTAACCAGCACAGAAATAAGAAATTCTAACACATAGCTTTCTCCAGTTAGAAATGGTATGGTTTTGTATGATTATTTTCCCCCTAAATATAAACCATTTTCTCCCACAGAGGTGATGGAAAACAGTCTGACTCTTCCTGGCATTTACTGTTTTCCTTTAGAGAGATTTTGAAGGCTGGAGCCTGATCCATTCACCATCAGATGCTGGATTTCATACTGTATTTAATGTTTTCTTCTGCAAAGATGTTACACAAGCTTCATTGGCACAGGAAAACTGTTGCCATACATTTCAAACTAAAATCAGTTTCCAGGAATCATCCCCTCAAGTAATTTTGCTGCTAGAACAGTCTTGTATAGCTGTCTTCCCTCGTGCTCCCTTACAACAGGAAGCCAAACCGTGTCACACTTCAGACCTGTCCAGTGGGTTTATCTCACAGTGCACATGATCCGTGTCTGCTCCCTTCATAAAAATCCCTTCCATTCCTGGAATTGTGATACGAACTCCACCCTTCCTGGAATACCTGTCTTGGTAGGCTTATCCAAATAAGTGCTGTCATTTGGATTACTAGGCAACTTACTCCTCCCCAGCAGAGCAAATTCCATCCCTTTTTTCACTTGTTTTTCTTCTTTTGGTATATGGGTTACCTTGTCATAACTTGTTTAGTTACTGAGAACTCGCCACAACCAGACCAAAGCCATCATTCTCCTCTTGGGTATATTGATTTATGACAGGCTTTTGATGAGTACTTTGGGCAGAACAAGCACTGAACAGCTTCTGCAGGCCAAGGGCAGGAGGATACAGAGGTTGGGAGTTTAGCAGGGGGATGAACTCCTCCTGCAGGTAAAATCTCTCCCAAACTCTACCTCACACTGCACTGGTAAACATTGTTATATTAAATACAAAAATCCAAGCTAAAACAGTGTGAAGGCTTTTAAAATTCAGAATAGATTTCATTCTTGATGTTTAACTTCCAGTTTTGGCTGCACAATTTCTTAAGCAATAGAAAACACTTTTTCTGCACGTCTCACTTTCTGCTCATTTATCTCCTTGCCTGGATCACACAAATCTAGAAACCCTTGGCCCAGATTCCTACCTTGACCCTAAAAAGACTTTTTACAAGTTACATAATTTGGGCTCCTGTTTTTCCCTGTAGGTTATAGGGTAGTGTTATAGTGTCAGCACCAAAAACACCGTACTCCAGCAGCAGAAACACACATCATAGAGTTAGTTAGTATTTACCAAACATTTCCTCTCCCTTCCTCCTTCCCCCCATCTGCTGCTCATTTTCTTATTCAGCCTGGCTCATATCTTGCAAATGGCATCCCATTTGGTGGGACACACGCTCAGAGTCAAGCCAGACACGTTTGCCCAGTCACGCAGACTTCACAAAAGCATCCATAGTGATGCAATAATATAATAATTAAAAATAATGTTTACAAGCTCAATCCAAACCTTCCATGATGGGAGGGGAGCTGATGCCAATAATCTGCATGCGACAATGTGTAATTAAAGAGGGTGATGGTTGCAGCTGTAAAGTTGACAACGCTGATGCAGTTCAGGCTGTTGATTTTCTTTCCCCAAATGCAGAAATCAGACTTTGCAGAAACTGTCACATTTTGCAGGATTCTCTGGTGGTTCTGCAGAAATGTCCTCCATTAACTGCCACAACGATGTCCCCTACAGATCCCCTCTTGCAGATGACTGCTGCACACAGGTTCTGACAGCATCTGTGTGGGCTTTGAAGGACCTAAACCTGTCACCTGGCACATGGATAGCATGGATTAGAGAGTGCTCAACCATCGTGTAAACAAGAGATCAGAACCCGGCCTGGAGCGCAGCTGGAAATGGTGCCAGTGGCATTTCTGTGCAGTTTTACAGATTGTAGATGCTGTTTTGTGCAGACATTTTCTGTAGTAAAACACACACAAACGGATTATTTCAAATGTTGCTGGATTAAAAAGTTTCCTGGAGAAGCAATACAAGTTTGCAAATCCAGAAGGAATATTACTGGGCCTTGTTGAAGTGCTCAATGTAAACTGTAACACACAAGCCATTAAAATGAGGATATTTGGCATTCAGAGTCACACATATGGGCCTTTCAAAACCATTCTTCTCATTTGGCAGCTCCTACGGTCCTTGAATGATGCACAACCTCCTTTTATATGTTCCTGTAAGATGCTTCTGCAAAGCTGGCATTTTTAAAAATAAATGGTGGCAGAGAAATCTGACTAAGAAACACAGATCTGCTCTAAGGGAAACCGTGGAAAACTACTTCATTTGCATGATTACTTTTGCAAATCCTAGCTGATATCTGTGCTTTGTGCTCCGTTTTTCGTTTGGCTGCTTCTAGACGTGCAAATCTG
This sequence comes from Pomatostomus ruficeps, assembly GCA_013400735.1. Taxonomy (NCBI): domain Eukaryota; kingdom Metazoa; phylum Chordata; class Aves; order Passeriformes; family Timaliidae; genus Pomatostomus; species Pomatostomus ruficeps. Next base: position 139,578 of record VYZT01046940.1, read on the forward strand.
GAAGCCTACTTGTTCGAAGCAGCCCTGAGCCAGGCTTTGCAAGCGAAATGTCAGCGTTGTCCGAGGCTGGGGACACTTTCTGTGCTGATAAGCAACTCCTCTGAGTGGCCAAACTGATCCATCTCCCGCTCTGACAGTGCCTTTGTCTAACCTGACTGTTGAGCGAGGCTTTAAGGCTAAGCAAAGGATAAAACCCTACAATTGACCATGTCCAATGACTGCCTCCATCATGTGACATTTCCTCCACGTACATAAAGGCATAATTGACACTTTGGACCTTGCAGATGTTTTGCAATTCATTTGGTTCCCACAAAGATACCAGAAAGTAAGTCTCGTGAACTGGCAATACTGTGTTTTCCTCTGAACATGTTCTTATCTCTAAAAGGTATTTAGATGCAAATTGCATCATGTCTCACGGCCCCGCTTGTTTTGTTTTGCTTTTTCCTCTAAACAGACTGTGCCATGATTTTTTTTAAAAGTATGAAAATATTCAGAAGTTCCTAGAAAAACTGAGTACCTTTGACTTCTTAGATCACACGTAAACAGCAGTATATTCTTCTGCCCTCTGCCCATGGCACTCTGCTTTATACTTCTTAATTTAATTTGCTTTTTTGACTCTTCAGTGATCCTTTCCAAAGAGAAACCTCTTTGCTAAGAAGCCATTTGCCATGCTGTCAATGAAACAGCTTATATGAAAAACTGATTGGCTTCATCTGGCTCTCGGAGGTTTGGAAAAAGGCAGAGCAACATGGTCAAGTGTGGCTCTCAAACAGTACACAGATATCTTAGTACAATCCTAAAAAAATGATCACTTCCTCATGTAATTGAGCAAAGCTTTATACTCTGTGGCTCGTCCTTCCTCTATGTAAAATGGGAAAGATGCAGGCTCCCTCCTGGTTCAGCTGAGATTTTTCCTGTGAGCAGCCTTTTCTTTCACAGATGGAGACCCCTTGGGCTTTCTCTTTGCCCCTATTTGCTCCTAATTAGCTCCCCTGAAATGACAAGACAGTAAAGACTGGGACATTGCAATATGCAGGATCTGCCTGGTTTACCTTCCTCACTCTGGATTGATCAGAGGCAAGAAAATGGCAGTTCCTCTTTTCCACAAGAGAAATAAAACCATCTGCTTTGGACAAACCCTTCTAGGCTGGACTCTGCAGGCAAGAACTTCTAGAAATGAAGTCAGTTCTCTCATCTGCTTCCATGCTGCATGTAACACTTGTGCCTCTGTGTGCCTTCACTTTTCTTTAAATACTGATAAAAGATTATATATATATAAATAAATAAATAAATAAATAAATATAGTGTTTCTTTCTCTGGTGATGGCAAGATAATGCCTAAGTCAGACAAATTGCTGGGCTCAGCAAAGAGTAACTGAGTGAGACCTACATCTGTATCATACAGAAGTTCAGACCAGATGATCTAATGGGCTCTTCTGCTTTTAAAACTGCCAAAATACTGGAGAGGGAGAGATGTCCTGAGTCACAAGGACCCTGCCTTTGCAGGCAATCACAACCTATCGTCTCTATCAATCAAGTGACATCTTAAAGCTCAGAGGTTTGGCTCCCAATATTTCCACCAGAGTGCTATTGCAGAAAGCCCCTTCTCTGATGTTTAGAAACCTTCAAAAATCTATTTGTCGACAACTTATGCATTTGTTCTTGTTCAAAGGGAAATATTGCCCTTTGGGTGAAACAGCAATTTTCTTTCCTGTATGTTTATGGAAACCAACCTTAGCCTTCTGTTTTGTCAGCTTAGACAGAGAAACTCTTCATACAGGCCCTTAACTTCTCTTACTACCCTTGTTACCTTTCTCTGCTCCATGCCACCTTCAGGAAAGACTCATCCAGCTCAAGTAAGCAGACTTCTACATAGTGTTCCAGCTGAAGGCTTGGCAGCTTTCACAATTCCTAAAGAAATACCTCACCTTGTACCACATGAAGAGAAAAGCACCTTTTGCAGGAGGGGATGGCCTGTTCTGGTTCACTCTCATTTATTCTCATGCTCTGAAGGTGCAGAGGTGCTGAGGCACCTCAGGGCTGCAGCTCCCCATCCCTGAAGCTGGGAGAGTGGAGGTAGGAGGGCTGTGAGAAGGGGAAAAAGCTGCACAACTGAGCCCCATTTTCCAGTCTATGTGACAGAGCTTGGCTATGGACTTTCCCTGAGCACTCATGAACACCTGAAGCCCAGGTGCTTCTCCTGCACCTTCCCAACTGGCCCTGCCTGGCTGGCTAAGTGGAGGGTTTTGCACCTACAGAGACAATGCAGAGGCTCTGATGGAGTAAATTGCTGCCAGCTTTCAACACTTAGGAAAATAGGAACTCCATCCCTTCCTCCTCACAGTTGAAAGCTGCCAAGCAAAACACGGCTAAGCAAGGCTTGCCCATGATCAGATCTTTCTCCTCCTGCACCTACACCCTAGTGTGGTCTGTGCTTTGTGATCACATTCCATCTCCAGCATGGGATGGAGCAAATGCACTTATCATGGCACACCTAACGAGCAGGTCAGGGGCACAACATGCTGCAACTCAAAACTGAATTTCATTAGAATATTTAAAACTAGGCTCAGGGTTGCATCTCGTTATTTTCTGCCACCAGCTCTGACGTTTCATTAAGGGAAAACCCTACAATTTTTTCCTCTTTTCCTCTGAAACATTTTAGGCAAATGATTTAAAAATTACCTTTAAGGTCATATATCTGTGTTTTACAAGTGTTACTTTGAGAGTAAAATCTCCATTTATAAATGTGTGAAAATAACGTATCAGACTTGATGTTATGGCAAACTATCACAATATCAATATATATAGTTATTATTATTTGATAGTTGTATACAGAACCTCTCTTACCTGTTATTGCTGGTTCTCTTGACCTGAACCTGAGATGCAATGCAGTATTTTAAAGTTACTCATACCTTGACTGAGGTCTGCAGTTAAGCAGATTTTGCTTAGACATCAGCGGTACTTCCTTAGTTGTGTGTTTTTAATGCTTAAACCTCATGCTTGATGTTTTACATTTTTGGACAGGTATTTTCCACTCCATTGAAAGGACAGTCTACTTCAGGCAGATAGAAGAAGAATTTGGGGGATTTTGTCTGGCTGTGACAATTACAGATATGTGAGGAAGGTAACACTGCTGGTGTAATTGTTCTGCAACGGAGTAAATTATTCAGTGGGGCACATGTTTTTACTGGTGGAGAAAACACCTACTACTTCTTTCTGCTGATCAAGCTTAGCTTGGTGAAATGGAATTTTAGAGTACTATGCATAGTGCTTGGTCATGCTTATAAGCCAGACCTTGGCTCTTTAAATAAGTGGAGAATATGAGCACTCAAAGTCACTTCAGAACAAACCCCACAGAAAATTAAAAGGAAGGTGAATCCCTCATTATTTTTTTCAATCCCAAATACTTTCCCACAAGGAAACATCCAGAGACCTCTAGTTAATGAACAGAACTACTTTGTCAGAGCTGACTTCTCTATAGAGGCTTTAAGCTTCCTTTGGGTCTGGATTAAAAGATGTGAGAACCTAAAAAAACCTGAAACAGAGAAATAAATAAAATCACCTCCGTGCTTCACGGATACCCTGCCTTTTGCAAACGCTTGTCCAACCACAACCTAAATAATTCAAACCATCGTTGTCAAGCAGCAGCACAGCTCTCCTCAATAGGCACTTGCCTTATCACTCTACAGCAGATGCTTCAGTCAACCATTGGATATTGAAAACATAAATAATGAAACAAAATTTGGAGACAATGGTTTCTGGGCCGGGGACAAAATACTGATGGATATTGTCAGTCTCGGTGTAACCAAGCAGCAAAAGCTCAAGTGACAACAATAGGGAGGAGAAGAATAGGGACAAGTGAGGAGCCCTGAATCTCAATAAGGCCTGGAGCTGCACATGCTGCTGTTACCCTAGAAACTAACCTCTCCCCTGAAGAGGTTTGCTGGGGCATTGTCCGGGGGACACAAGATGTGTCATACACCAGATGGTCGTGTGCTGTATAACTCAGTTATCTGAGCGCTGGAGTGGAGGAATGCACGCCGCCGAGCGCTCCGGAGGGCTGCCCAGGGCACCATCTGTTCTTTCAGACCCAAGGCACTGCATTGGCGTTGGCTTTTTTTTTTCTTCTCCTTCCAAGAAAGGAGGGGAAAACAAAATTAAAATGATTCACCATTCAGCAGGGAAAGGAGGGGAAAAAAAAAAGGAGCTTAATACAGTTGCCATATCTTGCTTTCATTTAGCTAATTTTATCCCTGGGTTTTATGTCAGGTGAATTGCTTTTTTACGCCTGGGAGAGCAGCAATTATTTCTCTCTCAGGAGTCTATCATTTATAAATAAAACCCCTTTGAGACCTCATCGGTCATTTACCATCTGAAAACCCCCAAATGCTTTTAGCCATATGTTCTCCAAAGACTACTCTCTCCTCCCCAGAGCTCCCTGCAAAGGTTTCGGCAATGCAGGGGAAAGAGCACTTTTTCTTTTCCAGGAATTGTTCTCCCCTTTGGCTGGGAAGGAGGAAAACAAAAAGTCAGAGTTGAAGCAGTGGCGTGAAGGACTGGCGTAGGAAGGAAATGCTAATCACGGGCTGTGCCGTGCCAAGCAGCAGTGACTAATGTGCCTGAGAGCGGCAGGCACCGGGAAACATCCCGGGGCTCCAGCCCCAGGGCCACCAGAGCCAGCCAAAAGCCTTCCTGCCTTCTGCTGGCCTTGGACTGAGACTTGAATCAAGTCGTGGAAGTTGGAGAAGCAGATAGAAATTAAGGTTCAGGACACTTCAAAGGTGTAGTAAGGCACTTAATATGTTTGGGTGCAAGAAGATCAAGCCAGGGTAGTAAAAGTGATGCTCTGGCTACAAGAAACAGGGACTGGAACGTGTGTGCTTGGGGCAGTACATTTTGCTTAATGACAAGGGCTGTCTTTTGGTGCACCTTTCTGCTCCCCTGCTTCTGGTTTCTGTCTTGTGGCTGCAGAGTATTCTCCCACTTTGCAGCGCAGGAGAGAAAATAAATGGAAAATAAAGTACTGGCTTGATTGCCAACTGAAATAACAGGGAAACATTTGCAACCATTTAAGCAAAGGCACTATTTCAAATCTGCTCTATAATGGCTGCAAGTGAGGACACGTGGTGGTGGCTGTGTCTGCAGTTCCTGCAGCACAAGCAGAGGAGGGATTCGGCAGGGGAAGCACATCTTCTGTCATTCAAGCTTTACAAGATAAATTGTGATTAATAAGATCTTGTGGCTTGCAGCAGACTCCCTGATGCAGTTGTGACCAGTCCTCAGGGGTAACTCTTACCTGATTGTTCCCAAAAGTGATCTGAAGGGCAGGCATCCCTCTGCCGATCAAACCCACACACAGCATTTCAGTGAACAGAAACAACTAGGAAAAGGGACATAATCAAAGCAAATTTACCAGCAGCATAACAGCCAAAGATGTAAAAGGAGTAAAACCTGAATCACATTTAGGTTTAGGTTTAGGTTCCATGTATAGACAGCCTAGTTAAAAACCCCATTAGGCAACCATTAGGACTAACAAATTATTAGGCAATGTTTTAAAAACAGAAGATAGATCTCCCAAACTGCTTGTAACCCTACTCCTTCACAGGTGATTATCATTCTTACAGCACTGGTACTGCTTGTGTTAAGTCCAACATATAAATATTTAAAAATTAATGATCAATATAATCCTAAGGACATAACATATAGCAGAACCGAAAACCGAATGTATTTTCCTCCTTCGCTTCTTGTTTTTTATTTCCCTGTAAGACTGCCAGCACAGAAAGCAGCAGTGATGAATTTCAGCACAGCTGGCTTTAAAGGTTGTGTGAAATGCACAGGCATTGGGGGCTTGGTGTGTGATGCTCCCAGACTTGGGAAATTATGGCAAGAAAATCTCTATAGATTTGTCTGCACACTCCTACTGGGAATTTGCCCCTCTCTAATCCAACACAGATCACTGAGGGCTGCCTAGCCCACTTTCTGCACCTGGCTGAGAGATTGACCAGCAGCTCGATGGGGTCGTGGAAGCTTTATTCCCTTTGTTCCATGGCTGCCTGCCATGGAGAGCCAAGCTTGGATTAACCGAGCCTAAATCCCTGGGCAGCCTGCCAGAGCAATGCTAGCTCTGAAGCAAACGTAGCTCCAAGATGGTTTCAAGACTGGCTTTATAGATCAGCTCTTCTTAGGTGCAAATCCACAGGCAGAGAGCACAATGCCTCATGTCAGATCGCCGGGAAGTCTCTCCCCGGAGGCAGCAGTTGCCAGCTCATGCGGGAGTGATGGGAACATGGACAATGCCACTCTTTTGCTCCAGCCCTTCCCCAGCAGTGCTTCCTGCCAGCGATGCACACAATCTCTCTGTGGACACCACGCTGTGTTACACATGGACATGCTTCATAACATGCCCATCCAGCACCTGCGTGTTCTTCATTGCAGCACCAAGCATTTTGGTGTTTTAAGTCACTGTCGTTGGGAGCAATGTGAGGAAAAAGCTATTTTCCAGCATCTTTCAAGAGCCGTTCCAAAGGCAAGGTGCATCAAGCCTTGCAGGAGCCAACAAGTCCCAAGAATGTGTCTCTTGCATGTCTTCTCCTCACCCCAGGAGTTAGAAGTTGTCCTCTACTCCAAAGTGAGGGGTTACACTTCTTCCAGACCTCTGTGTCTGGGCAGGGAGAGAGAGGACTTTCAGCCCAGTTCCTGTGAAAACAAGGTTAATGCACTCATGCTGTGTTTGTTTTGCCTCCCCCTAATAACTTTTGAACCCGTTGGCCTTGTTCAATTCAACTTGACAGAAGGACAGAGGTCCAGAAAATAATTAAGTTCTCATAAGTTTTGTGAAAATAGGCACTGATGTAGAAGACAGAGGGGCCTGGTGTCAACCTCCTCACTGAGGAAAGGCTGAACAGAAAGCACAACTCGCTGGGCATCAGGGGAACGACACAGAAAACAAACCTGCAACCACAAAAGAAAAGCTTCAGCTGAAATTCACACTTTTTAGACATTGAAGTCAGACCACAGACAAGACAAAAAAAGCCAGTGTTCACAGAAGTCCTTGCTAGTTTCCACCTAAACTCAACACCTTCTGGCTGTTTCATGGGATCGAAAACTTCTTGGGATATAGCTAAGTGTCATCTCCACATCGTACTGGCTAACAACCTGCTGCCTTCATCACAGCTGCTGTTGCTGCTGCTCAGGAGACCCAAGATGCAAAACCTTACAGAAGTGATTTTAAATTAAATTGGAGGGCATTTTAAAAGCCTTTGCTCTGTGTTGTGTGTGTGCAGTAGTAAAGAAACTAATCTCACTGAAGTGGAAAAAAATATCTTTAATGGTTGTGGCTTGAAAACACAAATGGCATGCAGGAATATTAGAAACCAATGATTTGAAAACAGAAATGGGAAGCAGAAACTTGTGAATTCTCATGGTTCTGTGGTTCCGTGACTATGAAGAAAGCAATTCTGCCTACACAACTGAGCCCAGCTTCCACTGAAAGGCCATGGAAACTCATCTTTACTGCCCATTTTCAACTTCCAAAGGTTTACACTGACCTGCCTGGACTGAGCAGTTCCACTGCTGGCAATACCCAGTTCCAAGACAACATAAATCAAGTGCACAAGTACATTTTCATGGGAGCTGCATCATACCTTCCATCTTTTTCCTTTTCTTCTCAATGCCTCCCCTCTTCCCAAACCACCACTCCAGCAGTAAAACCCATCTCAGCAGGGTACACGAGGATTAGCTTAAAACTGTTTTCACCTTTTTTTCCCTTAAACTCCCAGAAAAGAAAATCTTCCTGTGTTTTACTTTCTCATTTTTCAAAAAGCAGCTTGTTTCTTGCCCAGACCTTTACAGCTCAGCGGCCTGGAATATTTCCACCTTCCTCAGAACTGATGGGTGCTAAATCAGCCCAGAAGTACCTGCTAGCAACAACAAACCTTAATTTGATGTAGTAAAATGTCTATTTAATCCACTGACATCCAAGAATTTCTGCCTTAGCTAGTGTTGGAGCATAGCAGTGGCCAATTGTGTTATTTGAAATGAAGCTGCTTTAAAGTCAAAGAGTGAAAATGAGTGATGGCCAGGTTTCTGATCTCCTTTTGTAAGATACTAGGTCGAAGGGAACCTAAAACTCAGCCTCCTCCAACTGTTGGTTTGGCAGCAGGCACTTCCAACAGAAACTCCTTGGGCTCGGAATAATTAAGGGTTTGCCTGTAGCAGGACTCCAGGGTGGGTAATTATTTATCTGAGAGTGGTACCTCCAGTCCCCAGAGGGCAGGTCCCTTTGTGTAGGCACTGAGCAAACACACAGAAAGGGGCCCTCCCTGTCCTGAGGAATTTGTGGTCTAAACAAACAAGTGAGCTGAGTGCAGCAGAGGGGGCAGCAGATGTGGCCAAGCAGGTGAAATGACTCGCCCTGAGGTCACACCGCAGATGCCAGGCAGTGCTTCTGTCTCTTGAGGCCCAACACAGCCCCCTCACCAGGAGCCCAGGATTTTGCTCATGGACTAAACCTCCTGCCCTGCACAAATCCTCTCCACCTCCCATCAATCTTCCTTTTTGCAAATTTGCACATCGTCTGCCTCTTCTGTGGGCTGAGGCAGGGTGAGATTTCATCACCACTTTCAGCTGGGCAGCCCCATGTTTTGCCTCCTCCCCTATTCCCTGGCTTCCTACCTTCTGTACCTGGCATACATCTGGCATCCCCCCGGTAGGCTGGGGAAGCTGAGCCAGCTAACATTTTTTTAGATGACTTGTTTTTTAACTGACCTTTATTTTTTTAGGCAGAGGTGAGGGTCCAGGCCTAATTTACATCAGTCTTGAAAGGCAAGCTGCTATTGAGCTGCTCTAAGAAAGAGGCCTCTTTGCAGCCTCAGATGCATTTATTTTAACCCAGTTCACAAAAGTGACATAGAATTATAAAGTCAAACCTTACAATTTTCTTTGCTCCCCTTCAAGATATTTACAAGCCTTTCCTACCCACTTAAAAAAACCCCAAAAAACCCCGCTCTGGGCAGTTTGGTTGAACAGGAGACACCAGCAGGAAAGGTTTTAGCAGAAACACATACTCACTGCATGTTGGTTACTTCAGGCTGCTCCAGCGTTGGACTTCTCAGTTTATCTTCCCACCTCTGCTGTTCCACAGTGCTCTGTGAAAGAAAGATGCTGAGGCACCTGCTTCCAAGAGAAGTCATTGAGGTATGAAGCCCCAGCAGGGCAGATAATTCCAGTCAGTCCTCCAGGCAGAGAGGTCACATCTGTCTCTGGTGGGCCCCTGGGGATGGCTGGCTCCAGGCAGCTGCACAGCAAATTTGGATGGCTCATAACATCGCTCTTCAGCTGGGAACATGGATCATCTTCTTTTCCTTAGGGAGAGGTGGATTATCAGGTTTGAAGTAGCAGATCTCAGAGCTCTGTACTTTCTGAAAGGACCAGCTGGACTCAGATGAGGAATCACTGATTGCACAACTGGCCACCAGCTTTGAAAACCTGTACAATCTGGTGATTCTGAGGATTCTGGTAATGCAGATTTTCAGATGGTTATAGACCAACTGACAAGAAAGGGAAATTATGTTTTGCATTAAGTGTTTGCTGTGCCAGCTTGTTATCACCAAGATTAGATGTCAAACAGAGAATGGAGGTATGGTCTTGAAAACAAACAGGCAGGAATGGACATATTTTCTGGTTAAAACAATGGCCCAAGAAATGCACAGACCTGTCTGCTTTCGGCCATGTGATACACCTTTCTCTCCAGTCATCCCAACTGATGGAAGTCCAGATTTTCTTTTATTTCTTTAGTGAAGAATCAGCAGAAGGTTTACAGTCCTGCATTGCAAATAAAGGCATCGGTACACTGTACTGTGAGATAAGAGAGAAAAGAAAAGCCAGCAGCTTTCTTGAGTGTATCAAGTGTCTGGATTTTAGAATAACCAAAACACATGGCACTCTTGTCCTGTATTTTATTAGGAAATTAATGGGCTGATTGATAACCTGAAATTACATTGTGAATCTCATTTAAAAAAATGTTCAAAATCATGAGAATAATTTTGATTTCTATGAAAACATAATGCCCAGATACAATTCTTCTTTATGCCTGTAAATTTCTACACCCTTAACATTTATCTACTGTACAACAGAGAGGCTGGGTAATTGTAACAGAATCTGTAAAGTTAAATACAGGATACTTTCTCTGCAGTCCAAAGTGAAAGAGTTGAAATGTTGAAAAGAAAGCCCAGAATGTGAGCAGCACTCTGAGAACGTTCCCTGTGATCTCATTCATTATGCACCAGTATTTCAGATTGGTCAGAGATATTAAAGACTGGTAATATTAACTGCTGTGTCAAGGTATGAGGCTTTAGAGCATCAGTTTTCCAGGAGAGGGAGAGAGACCACTGCGGGGTGCAGGGTCTGCAGTGAGGGGAACAGGGTGCACTGGATGTGTGGGATGCTCAAAGTGCAAGAGCTGATATACCTGTCTACATCTCTCTTTTCCCCGGAAGTATGGGCTACCACTCCACTACATTGGACTAAAGAGCTTTTCCTGAGGCTGTCAGCTTTAAATCTGATATAACTCAGGTGCTGACTCTCTGCAAGGGCTTAGTGACTTCAGTCTTAGTAATGAGAGCCCAACTCCTGCTCACGTTGTGCGTGTGGGAACTCACACTGAGCCAACGCTGTTGGTTTCATTGCAGTCATCATGTGGGGCAACATGGTTCAGCCCCACGGGCTGTAGCTGAGGCCCTCAATTCTCTAAACAAAGAGCTGGCACTTGTCAATACCAACTGACTCTTGTAGGGAGTTGGGTTTCTCAAGACATTATTCATGAAAACATTAAAATTGTCACATGTGCTGTATGGATGAGAGATGCTTTCCCACAAGGATTACGGATGTTCTGCAAGTAGCCAGCTCAAGCACTTGACCAGTGAAGTCCAGCCACTTCAGCCTCTTGTATTATTCTTGGCGTCTGTAAGCTAAAAACCAGTAGATTTAAGAAGCTGAAGGCCTTCCTTTTAAAATGCTATGTCAGGACAAGTGCATTCAGACCCCTGTGTTTTCTATTTATATATAAATTCTTTGGCAACAATTTTCTAGAAAGTAGAATGATTTTTTGCTATATAATACTTTATTGTCTCCCCATGAAAAACTGGTATCTTAGAAAATCTATAGCACTTTCCACTATAAATAGTATTGTTCCAGATTAAGGATTAGTTCCTCCCTGAAGAAAAACAGATTTTAAAAATCTGGTCACTATCTGATAACTGTTTATGGAGTAACACTAAAATAAAACAGAAAAAGAAAATCATTCAGTATGTGGTTTGTTATTGTCTAGAATGTTAGTGTATATTTATACAATAAAAACAACATAAGTTATCCTAGTTTGTTTTAAAAACCTTAGTAGTAGAAATAAATTGCTATCTGCAGATTCATAAACAGAATGCATTTTTTCCCATCTAAGTTCAAGTATTATTAGAATATTATTATTACTATTATTATTATTATTACAGGAGCTCTAAATCCATGACATTTTGCCTGTCTTTACATCATTTTGCTCTTTTTGAGATAAAATGCGTTGTGATCATTTGTTCAGGAACAAAATCAACGTGGAGCTTCTGCAGATTTTGCCTGGTGGAAGACAACCTGGCAATCCTTTGGCTACAGCGGGTAACTTTGGAAGAGCATGTTTGAGACTCGGGGTGGAGATACAGCAGTTGCACGATTTCTTGTTTGGCTGATGAACTGAATTTCTCCCAGGTTCTCAACACTCAGTCCCATTTAGAGGAGAAAGGCAGGAAGAACCCGACCCAGACTTGCACCACGTCAGGATATGTCGTCTTCATTTCTTCCCGGTACTGTCAGCTGCTCGTAGGTGGGCAGGGTGTTGTTAGGGAGGAAGAGATCCGAACCCACATTGGTGTTGCCTCTCTGAGGTGACCTGTTGTTCCCCTGATCCCCCTGCTGACGGGACACCAGGTGATGCAGCATGTCCGTGATGAGGTTCAGCTTCTGGTCCATTTGTGTAACCTACAAAGGCAAAGGGGAGCGTTGTTTAGTGGCAGCATGCAAGAAAGTTGCAACAAACCAGGTGATATACATGTAATACTAACTAGGATCACAACAACCTCTGTGAAGATATCACAGATTCACAGTTCATCAAACAGATCCTTAGAAATTTAATGCAATAGGTCAGGGTTGGATGAAGACAAGCTTGTTAAAACTCACCTCTGCTACATGCTTCGACACTCAGTTTATATCTGGGTGACCGCATGACAAATGGGATTTTAAAGAGATCTGCTGGAATAGAGAACTAAGTCCCAGAACTGGGTTTCTGTGTTTGGGGTTTTTTTAATGAGAAACTTCTAGCATGCTTATATGCCTCAATAATACCAATATGCTCTAGTAAGTAACTGCTTGACTTGCAAGGATCTAATCAACTCTTAAGCTGGGACTGAGTGATGCTCTTTGTGACATTTGGGCTCAATCAACAACTCACACAAAGATACCTATGGGCCACAAAATGCCCATAGGTATCTTTGCTGCCAAGAGTGAATAGTGGCTGGGAGTGGGACATGAGTCAGTTTTATGCTTTCAAAACCCAGTGACACAGCATTCCCTACAACTACCATTTGAATGACATGATCCCCAGCTAGACAGAAACTAAGAATTTCAAGATGGCCGAAAATTAATTTCTTGACTGGGGGACTCCAGGGGTTCAGCCTGTATCCATAAGGCTCATTTTCTTCTTTAGATAGAAGCTCCTTAAATTATTTAATTTCTCTCTTCCCCTCCCCCCCGCCCCTTTTTTTCTGCTTGCTCTTCTAATCTTCAGGAGAAAATGTAATGAAAAATCTGATACCTAAGAGAGGTTAGGTTATGGCTGGTTTTTGGCATATATTTCTGGTACGCAGAGGAAAATGGAGAATTACCTGTTTCTATGAGCACCACAGATCCAGTGCCTGGTTTCTTGCATCGCCCAGTCAAGAAGTAACCAATATCACCCCTTTTATCTGGCATTGGGAGCCTCCTCTCTGTGCTGAATCCAAAGTACTGAGCAACATATCCCAAGGGGAAGATGGGCACTTCCAGCTTCAAAGTCCTGGCCACTCTCTGACCCTTGGCATGGCAAAAGCATTGAAACTGGGCAGTAAGTCTCTGCCTTATGGCCTCCTACTCCTTTCTTCAAGCATAATAAAAAAGCCTCAATTTTTTCATTGCAGTCTCTGACCCACTGATCCACAGGGATCCTGCAACACTGAGTAAATTCTAGGCAAAAAGATGTAATACACTTTAGAAAGAGGAAAGCAAGCAGAAAAAAACTGTGATAGGAATAAAATGTTGCCTAAAATATCTGCTAGAAAGTAGTGAAAGGCACATAAAACTGCCAGAGAGAGCATGAGTGGGAGCAATTTATATGTGCCTGGCTGTCATCCAAGTATCACACAGGATAGTAAAAGACAGTAAGGCTGAGCAGAACATCAACAAACCTGGAGGATTTCAGCAGAGACCAAAATGTTTTTCCACCACAGAGAAAATGATGGGTTTTTTCAAACACTTTGTACAACTGGTAGGGAAGCAGATACAGTGATTTAAAAATATGAGGTGCCAGAGATTTATACTCTGCAGCTGGTTTTGAAAACATTAGGCAAAGCACCCTAGATGGTACATGAAACACTAGTAATTCTGGATGGAAATGGCTGCTGAAAGATGAGATTCTATGAAATGAAGAAGCCGAAGAACAGATAAATTCAAGATTTCTAGAAGGAAATACAGACCGAGCAGATCATCAGGTTCTAATTTCATCACTATTTATTCCGTTGCTTAAAAAAAGACACAATTTGCCCAAATGGTGCCCATTACAGATGGCAAACTCATGATGCTCCAAACACGACAGTACAAACCAGTGGCAGTGACGCCCGCAAAAACACCTCATTCCTGCATCCCCCACTGCCCAGGCATCATTTGCTTCCTGAGACAATTGTGCTGGAAGGACTGCAGTGAAAGCCTGCAGACAAACAGCTATCTTCAGAATCCAAAGGACAACTCTTCTTTCTACAAGAAATGTCTTTTTGCTAAATATTATAAATGAACTGGTGGTTTTTTATATGTATATGTTTCTTAATTTGTGATTCCAGGCAGGGATTACCAGAGGAAACACAGACTGGAGATATATCTGGAAAACGTGCATTCACGAAACTCTTGCAGTGATGAACTATTGAATATGACAGTAGGTTGGACTGAGATCTGGATAGTCCTTCAACAGCTGTGCATCTTGGTGATGAAGTACTGGAGAGAAGTGAGAATGAATATTCTTGCTGGGAAATAAATTCCCAGAGATAATTGTCTAATTTTTTCTAGGCAACAAGCACTGGCTGCTGCAGCTGTGGAGTGCAGGAGGCCCACAGAAGCAGAGGCAGAAGCTAATTGCTATTGCACTGAGCCATATGAGATTAAAAGTAAAGACCTTTGTCGTCCATGTTCCTGCTTGTTGGAGTAGGGCTCTAAAGCCACAAAGCTGTTGTGGAGGGAGGTCCAGAAAGCTGGTTGTGTTTAGCTGTTGTTTAATCAGTTTTGCTTTCCATTTCCCAGGGGGTTCTGTGCCTGTGAAGGGCTTGCTCCAAGACACACTGGACTCAGTGGTAGATTTTGGCAGTCACAGAGTCCCAGTGACTTCAGTGGGCTCTGTACCAATCTTGGACTGAATCATCAATCCCAAATAGTAACATATTCTTTGGATATTACAAGAGAAGGAGCAGTCTGGATTTCTGGACAGTGATCTTCTCATGCTTCTTGGGGCTGGATCAGGAAAGAGGACATTTGCAAATGAAGCAGCAGTGGAACAATGGGCCCCATCCTTGATTATGCTAAAGGAGTATCTGCTTAAAGTATGAGATACTTTAAAAAGAGAAGTAAAAGCCACCAGAAGGCAACTTCTACTGTCATCACAGGCCTCTGAGGTACCAGAAAAAGAGGCTTGCTGGTGAACAGCCTGGCTTATTATCGTGCCCGATCTGCCTGTCATCATCCAAACACACTTCCTGAAATACATCATTCACTTGTTTGGTGCAGAGATAATTATACCCACTAGAAAAATGTCATTGTGTGCCATGCTCTTTTTATTAAGCCAGCTTTACACACTTAGCATGGAGAAATGTATCATCTCCCCTGAATCGTACTTTCAAACACATTTACTTGATTAGAAATTAGCTCTGATGCCAGAAAGAATAAAAGTAAAGCAAACAGAAAAACTGCTGATGTTGCTCTAATCTTAACCGCTTTGAACAACTCTGATCTCTCTACTTAAAACAGCAAACATTGTTAATTACATAGAAAAATAACTCAGACTGATTTGCTTCCTTTAAGAAAAACTAAGTAAGCTCTTTGTAGTTGATTTATGTTTCATTAGGAACATGATGTATGGATGATCAGATTCTTTATATGCAAATAATTTCCTTTGTATTTCATGGTTGTTGCGAAGAGGAAGCAGTGTTTGAAACTTCAGAAATTACACACCACAGTTAATTCCTAAGTCTTACTGAAATATTGTGTGAATACAAAATTTTTCCATCCTCTAAGTTGAAAAAGAAAATAAAATTCCAAGGATCATAGATTGAGCACAGATGGAGAGAAGAAGATTTAAACAAGTTTTGAATCTAGCTCTTAGAAATGAATAAAATCCCATTCATGCAGTGCACTGAGAAGAAAAACCAACCCAGGACCAAAGAGTTCTTCACAAAGGCTGAAAGGTTAGCACACAAATCTCAAATGGCACATCATGAAGAAAAGTTATAACATACTGTTGTAACAGTCTTTCTCCATCTTTTCTGCAGGCTCCCTTCAGGTACTGGAAGGCCACAAGTGGCTCACCCTGAAGCCTTTCCTTTTCCAGGCTGAACAATCCCAATTCTTGTATCCTCAGAGACATGCATTTATAAAGGTAATAATATTTGTAAAAGGATCAAAGGCATTCCAGGAGGTGCTACTGAACAAGACAGAGGCTGTTCTCGTTGAGAGAACAAAATAATTTTTAATTAAAATTGTCTATTATTTTTATATATTAAAATACCACAGATCTTCATGCTACATTAACTTGAAACACTTGTTAATTTTAAGCCTTCTTAACAAGTTCATGGTATGATCTGGAACATAGTATGTAACAATGAATTTATTTCCTTGCTTTTAAAAACAAAACAAAACAAAACAAAACAAAACAAAACAAAACAAAACAAAAAACAAAATACAGAAGCCTGGTTGGCTCCAGGGACAGCTGGGGAATGGTCTCTTTTAAGCTCCCCTGTAATGGAGAACTAAAGGGCAGCACTTTGGAGACCTACTCCCAAAACTAATTATAGGAATTTACCAGGAAAAGGCAATGACAGACACAATTACAGAGCTGAGTGGAACAGCATTTTCAGTCACGGGAAGCTGAAGGAAAAAAACTTGAGTTTGGCATAATTTCGGCCACAAAGACCACAAATTATTAATAGATTATTCCAAGTATTCCTCCATGATCTGGAGAGATCAAGGTTGATTAATGTTGTTGATTAACGCTGTCTCATCTGCCCTTCATTCTCATCCTCAGAGATTTTATAAGTAAATACTATTAAGGGTAAAAATCATAGTCCCTTTGAACAGAATGGTGTTTTATAACTACCTCTGTTCTTAACATGGTTGACTGATTAAACAGATTATTTGTCCTTAATGAAGAGAATTTTTATCAGCACATTGCCCACTCAGTGGGTCGAGGGGGGCTGTCCTTGTTCTCAGTAAAGAAAGTCAAGCATGAAGCTGCAAAAGGAGAAGAGGGAAACCAGGATGCAAGCAACACTTGGCTGAATGAAAATGTGATAAGGGAAAATTTCAGCTGCTTTTACAACATTTAACTCCCAGGTCTGCTGCCCTGACTTCAGTAGCAATCATCCCCAAGGGTGCAGCTTTTCAGCTCAAAATGACCTGACTCTTTAAGGCACTTTTTTCAAAATAACCAAAGAGGACTGGGGAGACCTTCATGTATTTATCACTCCTGGTGGCCTGTTAGTAAGGAGGATCCTATTGCTTTGCAGAGTAGCAAACTTTTAGGGGGAAAAAAGAGTATTATGCTTTCTTTGAGCATCTCTCCATGTTGTATCAAATCCCTAATGTGTCTGCTGTTCAGTACCCCACTCAATAACAAGCTAACTTTATCTTTCATAAAAACACACAAAAAAGTCCTTTCTGCCAACAAAATCATCACCAGACTCAGCTGGAGAGAAGATGAAAGGCAAAAAAATATTCCAGAACTTATGATACCTGTTGATGGCAATGTTACGAAGGAATGTATCAGTATCCAGTGGTACTAAACAACAGTGAGCCTGCTCTGGAAGAAGAGGTGTGGTTATAAATCATGTTTGTCTTTGGTGGGATTCTTCCTATTTTAAGTTCTTCAGAATATTTGAGGAAGCTTCAGAGAGCAGCTTCCCTGGCTCCTCTTCTTGCTAAGTCCCCATACATGCTGGCATCCTAACATTTCTAAAAGTTAATGCTTTCTTTTGGAGGGGCCTGTGGACAGGAACGGGTACAATGTGAGGAGTGGCTTTCTGGAGAAGCTCAGGGATAGGTACGGGAATCTTCCTACAGAATTTACTTCAAAGATTTCTCTATAACAGTGGCAGGAGAGAACAACCATTCCAGTATAATTAAAGAATGTTTCTTTCTTCAGGAGCATGATTCTTCAAAAATCACGGAATGTGTCTTCCTTCCATTCGCAATACCCAAGATCCCAGATCCTTGCAAAACCCCCTATCAGAACTTCTGGCTTCAATGTGTTTATTTTGTTGCCCGAGATGAGGCAGCAGTTTTGCTGGAGGTTATATTCCCGCCTCTGAGCTATGTAAAGGAGAATGTAAGCTGCATGAAGGAGGATTTGTTCTCCAGACTGTCTGTACTTTCTCTTGAGAGTTGGCCAAAGAAGAAAGTCTGTGTGTGGTGTCCAGGGGAAGGACAGAAGAAAAGTGGAGCCAGTGAAAAAACACTCTACCATAAGAGTGATCATTGCTCGGAAAACACGAGGGCTGAGCTTCTGAGGAACAAAACTAACAGGTTTTGAGGGTTACGTGGACCAGTCTCTTTCTAGTCAATGAAAATATTATATGAACACTGTAACCACTGTCTTAACTGACAAATAAAACGGATAACTTTCAGACAAAAAGCATCTTTGGAAAGAAAGGCACTTGCTACACCCTGAGTTCTAAAATCAGCTCTCTTGCATAATGCTATCAGTGACAATCTCTGCTTTGAGATACTAAAAATTGTTCTGTTTTTTCAATAAACTGAGACTCTTGCTGCTCTCGTCTTGCTGTGTATTTTCATAGTAAAATATTTATCTTACACTTCTCAAAAGTGTAAAAAACCACTTATTTTTTGTAGTAAGAGCCCTTGAACAGCTGCTGAGAACTCACCATTGATCAGGGTGTGTCGCTTAAGCATTCAACAGAGGGTGATGACCCTGGGGAGAAAATTCTGAGCCGTTGAGTCAGGATCAGAGCTCAGCAACAATCAGGATTTATAAACCAGTTGCTGGCTCTGATTCTTCAGAAGTTATCTTGATATCAGTGAACTGTTACGAAGGGCTTGACTTGTACAGTAAATTAAAAATGTACTGTATAGAAACTTGGTTTTGTCACGCATTTTTTAAAAAATTGTTTTGAGAATTAAAACAAACTGGCAACACCAGTGTGTGGCCATTAAATTACTGACTATAATGCTTGTGGCATTTTAAAGTAATTTTTGTTTGTTTGAAGAATTTTGTCCTGGTTGTGCAGCACAAGATCTAGGGTAGCAAATGCTCAAGCTATAGGAAGTGGGAAAAATTACACAGTTGATTTATGCATCCATTTTTTCATTAGGATTGGTAAAGCAATTTTGATAAGCAAGTGACTAAACTGCAGAGAATTATTTTTCTTTTCCAAATGATCTTTTTCTCAAAGAAAATAATGTTTTTCTAAAAGCTTCCTCAAAGTTTCTGGAAATATGACATCTCTGGTTAACTATTCATTCAGCTCCATTTCTTTCGTGATTTTTAGAAGAGTGTAGTTTACAACTATAATGTCATTTTTCAGATTAGCTGTCTCTCCTGAATTACATTTGAAACCAATGCTAGTAAGAGACATGCTCTCATGGGTCAAAACCGAAAAAACTGATATAAAAAAGCCACTTCAGTTATATGTGATGGAATAAATAATACAATGTAAAATACAGCAGACCAAACACAGAGTATTAGCAGCATGATATCAAAACTGCCTCTTCTATGATACTGCCATTTTTCCCTCCAAAGAAACAAGCAGCAACAGAAGTTGTGCTTATGTAAGACAGCAGTTCCCTTAAGATCTTAAAAATTACGAGGAATAAGTAGAAATCAGAAGTTACAAACAAGTTGGTTTGGTTTTTTACAGGTCACCTTCATAAAATTATCCGTCCATAACTTACTGCTTGACTAAGATAAGCAAGGTAAGATGAATACAAACGACTCCTAACAAGGAGGTTGGTAGGATGCTAGCAAATGGGAGAATTGAATTACAGGAGAGTGAAATACATTTGGTCATGGACTGTTAGGGAGTACAAGACCTTGAAAGGTGGAAAGATTTTGGGACAGCACTTCTTTTAAGCATTTTTTTTTTCTGGGTTCAGACTGGAAGAGGGAAAATTTAGGCTAGGTATAAGGAAGAAATTCTTTGCTGTGAGACTGGTGGGGCACTGGAACAAGTTGCACAGAGCAGTTATGGATGCCTCATCTCTGCAAGTGTTTGAGTGCAGGTTGGATGGGGCTTTGAGCAACCTGGTCTAGTGGAAGGTGTTCTCATGGCAGGGGGTTGAACTGGATGATTTTTAAGGTCCCTTCCAACCCAGGTCATTCTATGATTCTTCTAGAGGTGGAGAGGATTCAGAAAGGCTTGAGGGTAAAAATGCTGGAAAGGGATGACCTAAATGCTAGTAGTCAAGACAGACATGAAGACCATGATGGATGTGGCTGCAGAAGATGGTCAGAAGCAGAGACTGGAAACAGCTGCCACTCGAGAAGAGAGAGCAGAGAACTGTGCCCTTGGTTCAGTGTTTTTGTTGCTGTTATTAACAATTTGCAAAAATATATGGCTTATTTGAAGCACCCAAAGTGCTGGAAATCAGCTTTTCCTGAGAGCCTTTCTTTAGGTGTAGGTGTAGTTTTGGGCCACGAGGCCCCTCTGCTTGCTTACCCCTCCCCAGGCTCCCAGGCCAGTCCTGCTGGCCTCCCAGCACTCAGTCCATGCCCAGATGTGTGCAACACTCGCAGATCTATCTGGCATCCAGAAGGCTATAGCCAAGCAATTAAAATTTGTGGTTGACTCTTGTTTTAGATAAATCAGACGAGACTTAAAACACATGGAAATTTTCAAGTCAGAACAGCATCCAAAATCTACAGTCTTTGGCCCAGCACTGCCTCAGGATACAGCATTTTTTTTTTTCTCTAAAATATTACAAAGGTCAGATATTTTTCTTTTAACCCTTTCCTCTAAATTAACAGTGTATCAGCAGATAAACAAGAGAGCTTGGAATATTTTTCTCTCCTTGCATGAAGCCAGAAAAGTGAAGTTGAGGGTCTTGGCTCTAAATACAACTTTTATCTGAAAAAAAGATGATCAAAATCCCCCTATCCTATTAACTGAATACTCTGATATTTTCAAGAATTAGCTTGTCTTCATTAACTATAGCCCCACCTTCAGGAAAGAGTATCTCTTTGACCAGACACAACTTTCCTCTTTCTCTGTTTAAAAATAAGACATGAACTGGCAAGAAGGGAGGGATTCTTTCTTTACAAGTGAATCAAGGATACCAGAAGCATTAGAAGTTAATGTATCTGCAAAAATCGCTGGATATCCATCCAGCACCATAATCATAAACAGCTTCCCAAATTATGCTTAAATTGAAATCCAACCTTATGGAAGATGGGAAACAGGCTTGAGATAACAAGAAATATAGTGGAAATATTGATCAAAGAAACCAGGAAAAAAAGCCCCTTATCTTTGTGCAATAGTTTGAATAGAATTCTAGAATAAATGGCAGTTACATGCAGGGCCAGGAGCTGGACTTTTATGACCCTTGTGGGTCCCTTCCAACTCAGGATATTCCATGATTCCATGATTAGTGCATCTACAGCCCTGTGCAAGCCTGGGTGCACCTAAGCACAACAGATAAATCCCGTTATTGCCAGCACAACGTGAGGGAAACTGAGGCAGCACAGTCAGCGGCCCACCTTCAGATACAATAAACATTCTTAATGTCAGCTTGGATGAGTGGCTCTAACAAAACCTTAAAAATATTCTCCCTGTACTGGGAACACCTTCCAATCTCAAGGAAAACTTCACAGCACTTTTCTGGTTTTTATTACCGAGTCGAGAGGTTGGAAAACAGGTTGCTTTCTCATTCTCAGTCACATTCTTGTTGAGCAAAACGTTTCTCCGTGGGGTCCTTCCGGCTGAGCACCCCGGTACCTATCTGCAGAGGAAAGGAAGGCTCTCTCTTTAGCTAACAGGCACTTGTATTTCAGATGCTTCAGTTCCACAGATGTGAAGAAAACTCCCTGTGGTTCTTGCCTCTGGAGGACCCTTTCTGCTGGCTTAACTGCAGCAGTACAGCCTCTGAATATCACTCCATATTTTCGTTGTCAGAAGTTTGGCTGTCAGACAACAGCTTTCCCCTGGCTGTAGATCCCGTTCCCGGTGTGGAACAGTGGCATATTTACAACACTTCAGGGTTAAAAAGCGAAGAGTACAAGACCCAATTGGCACAAAAACATGTCCAAAACTCTTCTCCACAACAAAATAACCCCCAAACCAACCCAACCCCCAATGTTCCCCTCCCCCCATTAAAGAAAACAAAAGTGACTAATCTTGACCTCTCTCCAAAGGGGAATGTTTTGCTTCTTGAATCCTTGGCTCTGGCTCTCGTATGATACTGGGACTATGACTAATAACCTCTTGCCGAAGTACTGCTGATAATTTCACCATTGAGTAGCTGTTCTCATTCTGGACCATCATAGTATGCACTTAAGTTGCCAAGATCTTATTTTTAAAAAAACAAAGAATAAGATATACACTCATAATCCCCAGTGTTAGAAATACATTTTTCAGCTTTAACTGCAAGGTTTTGCCTGACAATTTTTCCTCCTTCTTCCAAACTGTTACTTTTCAGATGCCTGCTACGAAATGGTTCCCTTTTTCCTTTCTTTCCCTCAAACACTTTTTCTAATTCAAAACAGATTTGAGGCTGCAGCTCTTTTTAAAGCAAATCTGCCATGTATCATGTTGTGTTAGGTCAGCACTGCTTATGTTATATTTCACACTTCACCCAAATGAGGCATCCATGCTGCTTTTCAAAGGGAATAAAGCCAGACTAGGTGCAGTGGCTTTTACGGCTGGAATAGATCCACAGGTTATGGATCTGATCTCATGGCATGGCACAGGGAAGCACACCACTATCTGCCTTTTTGCTTAAAACATTAAAAACCAAGATAACGTCAACTGTTATCTCAAAAACAGGTTTGTTTGGGTTTTTTTTTTGCCAGCTCCTTTTTCACAATCCATAATCTACTTATTATTTATAATTTGATACTTACTATATGGGTAAAAAGGACATAACCCCCTTTGTAGCTAAAATGAGCTTAAAAAACTAATAACCATATGATGACTTCTGCAGCAATCAAAAATATAAGGGGAAAAAGAGTGGGGGAGAGAAAGGGAGAGAAGCAATTACAACAACAGTGAGTTTTGAGTGAGTTTTCCCTGAGGGCTGCTGGTAATTAAACTAACGGCAACATGAATCTCTGTTTGATGTGGTCATGAATTTGTTTTCAAAAGAAAAATCTTTTAAAAGATTCTTTCAAGAGAAATTTTTAGAGAACAAGCTCAGCATGAATAATTAGACCAGAAATACTTTGATAAATATTATTATGGAGAAGTCATTTATGGGCCATGGCATTTGAAGGTTAGAAATCCTGGTGATAAATAAGGTGGCAAGTTTGCACCCATTTTGAACACACAAAACCAGGGCTGTGTTCTTGTTTGCTTGAGCCTGCTCCTCAGAAAGGAGGCGGCCTCTTGTTTTGCCATTGCATTAAGCTTTACAAAGACACAGATGCAAGACAGAAAATTTCAGTGGGAAAGCTCAGTGGAACGAAAGAAAACCACACACAATTCCAAAGGCACTTTTCATTCCCAGGGGCTGCACAGAGATCAGAGGTGAAATTCAGTGGTGATAAAAAGTCTGTGAGCCCACTCTACTCCCCCAGCCTTTCCAACCACCATTCAATTCTGCTGAAATCATATAGCTGGAAATGTCTCCTTCAGAATCCTCTAAAAATAAAACCACTTTCATTTTGTAGAAATTTAAGCATCCAGCAAACCCCAGTGAAATCCAGAGAAGATGCAGGTGCTCTGTACCCTCTAAAACCAACTTGCCTTGGACATCCCCAAACCACATTTCATTTGTTTACTGAGTGCTTCAAAAAGTGGAGGCAGATACAATCAATCACAAGCCAGCAAATAACCAACGAGTGAACTAGAATGTAATATATTTACCAGTGGAAACCCATGTTTACAAGGAAAAGAAACCGCTTGTTGGCTGTCATGGTATTATTCATAAAGGCAGACTAGGAGATCTTATGGATACCAGGAGCAAAACTACAACAAAGGCAACCAACTGCTAATGAAGAAGGGTTTTCAGTCAAATTTCATGGGTCATACAAAGTCATTACCATGCCTGCAGGAGTTCAACAGCTCTGCCAGTTGAATTTGGGGGGGAATGAAGTGATTATTTTGTTACGCATTTTGTAGTTTTAGACATTTTCCTTTAAATTTCACGTTCTGAAGCCAACCAGCTATGCAAGAATATCAGCTTCAATTTACAGAGTTAGCTTCTGACCAACTTTATTGCGGAGGAAACCTTGAAAACAGGTCTTCTGTATACACCAAAATCTCAGAAACTAGATTTTAAAGACTCGTATCTGTTCCCTTTTTTCCCTACTGCTTAAATACAATCTTATGGTGTTAAGCCAATTTGCCAACACTTTGGAGGCTTCATACATTTTGAAAACTAAGGGACAGATCATTTGGCTGCTACTGGTATCAAGTTCTGCATGGGTTAACTTTCCCAGCTGCTCCCCTTGCAAGTTTCCCTCTGGTTTTGAGTCAGTTAAAATATCAAGGCTCTTCTCCATAACATTTAAGCTATAATGTCTTCAAAAGTAAGCAAATGTTTCTGATAAAATAACATGTTTGAAAAATTTAATGGATGACAAAGATAACAAAAAATCCTTAGTGCTTTTCTTTGTCAGTAACTTCTTCTAGGAATACAGCCAGGCTGGGCATTTGTTTGGACTGGTAAACCAGAACTCAAAAGTGGATCTCTTAGCAGCATAAGCAACTGCTCAGTGGTGGAAGCAAAAGGCTCACAGTCTTTCCTAGCTGATTAATCATTATGACAGGCTTGAAGACTAAATGATCTGCCCAGCTCCAGATGTTAGATGTGTATCCACCTCTTATTCTCCTGGTTCTTAGGCAGTAGCCTGAATTGTTCATTCTCAAGATAACAATGACCATTACTGCTCAAAACTAAAAAGGGCTTTGGGCTTTGTAACATTATATTATGACAGAGGAGGCTACTACACAAGATCACACAGCACATTTAGTCTAGACATGATGAAATGCTGGAAGATTCTTGAGGCAGAGGTGGTGACAGTCTTGAACATAAAGCTCTGTGACGTTTCCCTTCTCCATTTCCACCTCCTACCAGAACTGTTACCAATTGCACAAAGGCGGAGCACAAACACGTGGCTGGCTCTCTCCCATCAAGCCCCTGCCCTGGAGGGGCTGCACTAACCCCTGTTAAAATCAAATACAAAATGTAGCTCCTCGGTGATGGGAGGCAGCATCTGCTTCACAGCACAGGGTAACGCTCCTCAGCGTTTACAGGTAGGAACAAAAAGCAGTGATGCAATGAAAACAGGGGAGAACATCACGGTGGCAGAAAGAAGGTCCTGAATGCTGTCTGAGACAGCCAGAGAGTGCTACGGGGTCTTCAGTGGCTGCAAGTCACGAGAGACACCTCTTAATTTTCATGTAAAGGGTGGTCCTCGCCAGAGGGACCAAGTTTGCCTTGGGCATCTGCCAGGAAGGACTTCATTGGCAGTGGCACTCCAGGAAGGGAACACCAGAGAACCAGCACCCTGTGTCTGAAGCAAGCTGAACCTGCTCCTCCTGGAGATCGACCATTGGTGTTCACAGGGGCCACACTATGCTTTACTTGGAAGATCTGGGTATCACCAAACAAACTGGTTTACCTGCAGGCATTTCTTGTTTTCCCTTTGCATGTTTTCCTTGAATGAGTGAAAGAGATTACTATGGAGTAATTTATTTTCCTTTTTCTGCTAATCTCTTTTGCTAAGTAATATTTTTGACCCAGTCCAATAGAGAGAGTAATCAGCTACTTTGGAGAAATTAATTCACCCCTAATCATGCAACCTTAGAAAAAATGTTGTCACATAGTACCTACTAAGGACTTTACAGATTAAAATGCTGACAAAATTCAGAACTAATAAAGATTTTTTTCATCCATTTTCACGGATGGCTTTATGTAATTTGACTAACAACTTTAGCTCTGACACATCTGCTCTGAAATGTGAAAGGACTTTACTTCAGTCTCAAGCATCACAGCTCCTTTCAGGTGTAAGTTGCTGCTGTTTATAGTACCTGAATTGTTGATTTATATTTCCGTGGAATCATAGAATGCCCTAGGTTGGAAGGGACCCTAAATATCACCTAGTTCCAACACCCCTGCCATGGGCAGGGACACCTTCCACTAGACCAGGCTGCTCAGACCCCCATCCAACCCAGACTTGAACAACACCAAGACCATCAAGAAATAAACTTCTCAAGTTATATCCAAGTTTTAAGACAAATCCAGAACAGCAGAAGCAATAACAAAAATTATAAAAATAACCAAGTGCTTCTGTTTTCATTTTTGACCTCCAAGCCTCAAAATGCTTTATCATACACAGTACTCATGGCTGAGGAAATGGAAACAACAGAAAGTGAAATGACTTGCCTCAGGTTCTGCAGAAAACGATGTCTGAGCCAGGAACAGCACCCACACAACCTGAAACCCCCAAAATGACCACACCAGTGCACCTTTCTAGAAGGGACATGGACTGTCATGGTGACACAAGTGTCTGACACTGCCTTTTAAAAGCTGATTTTCAGAAAGGACAGAGTGAGTCTGGTCGCACTTTTCTCTGGCTCAGTGAGTACTCGCAGTGTACACGTGCAAGGGAGCAGACCATGTGTGACCAGCTCTGATATGCATTATTTATACAACAGTTCTACTGACTTAAAAACTAATAAATCCACAGCCTGCAGATGATGTGCAGACACACAGACACATCATCACAAATATAACTTTATCTTGATTCCTTGTGTTTTTTTCCCCCCTGCTGCTGCACAACAGAGCATCTAGTACAATAGCAAAATAAGCCTCTGGCTAAAGCATAAGCTTGCTTAAATCACAGTGTTTCTCCAATGCAGCTGACACATGGAAATAAGTGCCATTTTCCAGGGAACCATTTATACAGGAATATTTCACACAGAGGAAACGTTGTCAAACTTGTCTGCAATGCAGTGCTGCAAAATGCCCCACTCACTCTCTGAGTGCCCTTGACTCCCGGTGAGCTTTTCACTGAGGAAGATCCATGTATTTGCCCAGAAGTGAAACACACAGTCTGTAACTTTGCACAATACAAGTGAAAGTACAATACAAGAGGTCAAAACGAGGTTTCCCTCCTTATGTATTGTAATTATGGTCTGTTTATAATTCTACAGTTAATTTAGGGCTTGTATGTCCCCGCTGGACAAAGCAGCTTGCCCTGTGTGGAAAATGACATTAACTCAATCTTTGCAGACTGTCCCTGGGCCCACAAACGCTTTTGTTAGTACAGTGAACACCTGTACTAATTACGCACTTCACTCGCTCGGGGGTCACTGCTCATGGCAAAGGTTTTAAATCAGCCACCCCAGGAGACAGACATCATTATATTTCTGGAGCAGTCATTCCAGTGCTGCAAAACTAGGCAGCCCTGGAAACAGATTCACACTCTGAAGTCTCTAAAGGTGAAAGACTGGGATACCCTATTGCTGGACATAGAATATTGGAATGAATAAAGAAAATGAAGAGAGTAATCACGAACTGTTGTTGAAATGTTAATTTTAGCATTATTTTTAGTGATTTTGTGATTCTTCTTTCGCGTAAAAAATATTTTTCCCATCTCTCATTGTACACCAATACCTGACACAGCAAGACCTGTAAGCATGTGAGAAATGTCAAATAATTTAATTTTATTCACTTTGTGATTCACATGTGCTATTTATGCACCTACAGTTATGCTGGAACTCAAATGCCAAGGTCAGCATCCATTTCTTTCACTGATGTAGTTCCCCATGAAGTCATGTTCAGTTCCTCCCAGAGAGTCCCTGTTCACACTGATGCTAATCAGTGCTGGTACTTCCCTCAGCTCAATATGCAAAACTTGCAGAATCAATGGCACGTTGTGTGAAAACCGGCATCTAAGTGGCTGTAGGGGGCAGAGATATCTGCATTTCACATTCCTCTTCTAATCACTGCATGTAAAACCTGTCAGCAGGTTTGTCACTGGGAAATCACAGAGTTCTCAGAAGGGTGGGTGCTGCCTTCAACTAAACACACCCCAAGGTATCATGCTGTCCTCAGTATACAAGAAACAGCGTCTACCAAAGGCAAGGAGCACAGAGGGCATGAACAGAGCTCTCCATCCAAGTTTTTGCAGCTGCTCTGCACCCCAGTGCCATAAACAGGGTAAATAAAAGGGAAGTGGGAGCAGAATTTGTTCAGAGACAGCAAAAAACAGGAGCCAGGGCATAAAAATAATGGAGCCAGGGCAGAGAAGGGATCCTTGAAGTATTTGGCATTTTCACAACTGCTTCCGATGTGAATGCTAAAAAGGTTTTCAAGGATGCAAATTACCAAATACACAAATTCTTCCTAAGGTGCCTAGGAACTCTAACATTCAAGCTAAAGGCAATGAATCAATATATTTTCTGTCAAATGATCTCCAAACTCTTTAATTTGCACTTCATCTTTGCAAGCACACAGCATAAATTTTCATGCACATGTAGATGCAAATTTTTTTCTACCATTTGTGGGACTCTTTTCAGTCAGATTCATTAGGCAACGTTAGAAAAACAGTAAATGCCTTGAGCTCTGTGTACTGCACAAGCCTCTCTCTCCCCCTCTGCTGACTCAGGAATGGGACATGTTTTGCAACAATGTCGCCCAAACATACAATAGTCCCAGTTCACTTCTCTTTCACTCCAGAGTAAATGAGGAGTAAACTTATTGATGTCAATGGGATTAAGGTAATATAAATGCCCTGAAAAGATGGATCACAGCTAGCGCTCAGAAGAGCACACTCCAAAGGTTTGTCCACTTGCACGCAACATATTCCCTACAGTAACAGAATATAGTAAATGACACATATCCCTGCAAAGAACTCCTGTGACTAAAGGGTGCATTGTGTAAAGCAGACCTTTCTTCAGTGCACAGTCTTTCCTTTTACTTTTTAAAACCCAACCCTGTCATGCAAATTCTAGCCAAGCCTTCGTTCTTCTGTTATTTAAATTTCTTAAAACTTCACAGCTTCATAGAAAACATACTTCAGGAAAAAAAATCCAACTTAAACAGAAAACACCAAACTTGGCAGGGTATATTCAGCCAAACTATAGTTTTGGAAAAGAAATGGCAAGGTTTCTAGCATACTCTGTAAAAGTAATGAAAACCAAAAGGTTATCTGAAGAGTAATTTAAAGAAATGTGTTTGCATTGTTTTCAGATAAAACAATCCTGAGGCCATGTGTAGAAGTCCTGGACTGCAGGACAGTAATGAGTTTGTGAATCAGGACTGTAAATTCCCTTGCTGCAAATGTGGGAGCCATCAGGAGCACACAGGATTGAGTCAGCAGTTACCAAGGCACACACATACAGCCCAGGCCACTCAAGTCTCCAAACTGCCATTTATCATTTCCTGACAGAACAGTTTCTTGGCAAGCCTCCTTTAAAAACAATTTTTTTCCAAAACAACCAACCATTCCAGCAGGCTATGAATACCACTATAATTTGGTCTATTTTTCATATCAAGTAGACGATGGGCTCTGGTTTTCAGTTAATTAAAGAAACCTTCTTTTCAGATTTCCAAACGCCATTTGCAGCAGGGTAGAACCCACAGTCAGCCAGCCCTAAAACAGTGCCAGTTGCAGACCGAACTGTATGGAAATGGAAGGAAAACCCCCCAAAACATAAATAAACCCAGGGTTTGAAGTTGCAAAGCCCAGCTTACATAATACCAAGTTTGGTCGCCCTGCCAAGCTGTTAACTTTGGTCTCGGATGACAATTGCTGTCTTGGGCTTGACTGTGTTTCCTTCTCCTGAATGTGCAATGGCTCAGAACTGTCTGTCAGAATTTGAACTCCATCTGTTGTTGTTTTTTGTTGTTGTTGTTTCTATTATTATTATTCCTACTACGCACTAATAGCACTTTAAGAGCCCTGTCTGAGGTCCACATACACACACACACACATACAGAGGGAAAGAGCCCTTGCCCTGAAAAATGCATGATCTAAAGAGATGAGATAAAAACAAGGGGTGGGATGAAGATAGTATTTTCATTCCTGTTTTATACATATGCAACTGAGATATGGAGGGATTAAATGCCTTTCCTGTGCTCACACATAAAATATCTGGAGCTAAACCTAGGAACTGAACCAATGTTTTTCAGTTCAAATCAATTTCATCTTCCATCATTAACCCTTTACTTACTAACTACAAGTCTACTCAAACCCGTGTTTATAAGCTGAGATCTCAGAGCTGTGTTCAGCCTTTGGGCACACAGGGTCTAAGCACAGGAGGGGAGCAGCACCCCTCTAACCTCTTGCAAGAATACATATGCTCATATAGTAGTAGTTACTTGAGAACTTATTACCTGAAGCTTTAGAAAAATCTAACTTAGGAAATAAAGTCCCATATTTTGATTTCCTCTTTGGTGAAGGAAGCCTGGATTCTGCTGTTTCTCTGCAGAGCCCTTTGTGCAAGCAGCCACAGAAACAACAAACTGTGCCATGCTTCAGGATAAAAGTAAATAATTACTTAAGGGATTTCTCTAAACATCTGACCTGCAGCTCACACATTCTTACTAAAAAAAGAAAAGGAAAAACAGAGTAGTTATACATGTTTTAGTAAAGAATTATAGTACTTCTGCCTTCAGAAGAGTTTTGTCAGGCTTGGTGCTGTGACCATTTAGCTGGGGAGCCTGTTCCAATGCCAAACAGCCCCTGGGTGAAGAATCTTTTCCTAATGTCCCACCTGAACTTCCCCTGATACAGCTTCATTCCATTTCCTTGTGTTCTGACACTGGTGGCCAGAGAGATGTGATCAGCACCTCCTCGTCTGCTGCCTCCCTTGTCCTAAGAATGTGTGATTTTAGAGGCTCTTACTTTGATAAGAAAAAAGCCAAGGTTTTATTTTGTTGTTGGCTGGTCATTTTGTTTGTGTATTTTTTTAACAGAAAGAATAAATATACCTGAGGTTTAACTTTCAGATGAATTTCAAGTCTTCATTCCAAAACATGGATATAGGAGAGCATCACAACACACTTACTAGTCTTAAAAATAACCACAATAATATGCACAAGATTATGTGTCTCTTCCTATATTTCTGCTTGGAATGGCTGAAGCTTTTCAGATGAAACATTTCTATACATTTTAGTCTGAGAGGCCCAAAATGGAAAACTTCAGGTCAGGTGGCTAAATATCAACACGATTAAAACAAGGTCTTATAGTGGGCAATGTCTTACAAAGTTTTGGTAAGGCTCTGAAGCACTCCTGATGGCCAAAACCAAGAGGGGTGTATGCATTATAAACCCCAAAATACAGTTAATGGAAGACAAACTGTGCTTCACTACTTGGCTTCAACTACACTTCTGGTTACTTTTAAGGGCTGCTGTTATTTGCCTTGGTCAGAAAATAGAATTTTTGATGTATGGGGAGTTATGGCATATCACATTTTTTTTTAACCTCTAAAGATATTGAGCTATTTCAAGGAGTGGAATTGGCAAACCATTTTAATTTGGAAACACGTAAATGGCTTCAGCATAATAATGAATGTTGACAGCACTGAAACATTTCATTTAAAAGGTAAAAACTCTTATCACTATTCCAAAGGGCCTGAAGGGAATAAAAAGACAACAAAGAAGACTAAGTGCAGCCTTTCAATGTCCTTGGATTAAAAAGCCGATCACGATGAAAAAGTCTAAATCAATGATTCCAAGAAGGTTTGATGGAAAATGTTATCCAAGTAGTCTTCTTCACATAAGAAAACACAGAGGTTTTTAATGGAACTTATTTTCCCCAAAAGGCTGATTTTTGCCA